>PVKE010012877.1:0-37527 GCA_004027555.1 Craseonycteris thonglongyai
AAAAAAAAAAAGATGAGAAACCTGTCAGTCAGGTCAGAACTTGAAAGTCTTTATGTACAGGGAATTCCCAATACAGCACCCACCACACACGAATTTTAATGTATGGCTGAAGATAACCAGTGCAAACTGGTCCAAGTAGCTGATTTCTTCCAGCATCTGCACTGAGGAAAACTCTGGGAGACTGTATGAAACATTTTGGGAAGTCCTGGAAGCTTGAAAAACTTCTAAAAAAAAAAGCTCAAGCTATCCCAAAGACTTAAAGCACAGAGAGGTAGGAATGTATGAAGGCCAATTTTATCTACACTGTGCTGAGATTCAAACCTATACCTATGAAGAATGAAAATTGGGTCCTTCTTTCTCTTGTATTACATGACCTCTTATTCTCAGAACCTAAAGTCAAGGTAGTATTCTAATAGCTATGTTGCTTCTCTGAGAGCTTAAAACCACTTTGGTGTTACAAAGTATATAGTCAGATAGTCCTCAAATATCTCTTAATCTTAAATTTTCCCAGTAACACTTTCATTGCTTCAAATACTCGGATGCCTTTTAGAGCTATCCTTCAGAGGACATGCCTATGATTATCCTTACCTATGTGACATATTAGCCTAAACTAATGTTGTTTTTAACTGACAAAACATTAAATTTTAACAATTAAGTTTCAGGGAAATTAATTTAAGCACTATTTAAAAAGATAGGTTTATTACAAAAGAGTAAAATTCTTAGGTGACTTGTAAACTAACCAATAATTTTAGAAGACTCAAACTGTATTAACCAAAGTAGTATTGCAGAAACCTTCCTTCAAAATATGGCTTCCTGGAAAGCAGGGGATGGCTCAGTGGGTTAAGCGCTCACTTTGTAGCCCCGGTGACCTAGGATCAAATCTCAGCCCCGGCCCCTGTAGACCCATATGCTGAACTGGGGAGTGCCCCCAGTTCAGTTCTCATTGGGGTGATACCCCAGCCCAGTTCCTGTTGCAGGCAGCCCCGCGCCCACGTGTGGAATGAAACTATGTGGCAAAACCAATGATGTACAACTATGGAGACTGTTCCGGGCCCTTCCCCTTCTCTCTGTCTCTGTATCTCTCTCTCTCTGTCAAAAACAATTAAAAAATATATATATATATGGCTTTCTGTCATTAATATATTTAAATGAAGACACCATTCATCTGGAGGCATGTTTCTAGTTAAGCAAATCTTTAATATCATACCACATGCAAAAAGAAAGCATTTCTTATTCTAATAGATAACATTACTAAGTTTCACACCTTAAAACTGCTTACAGTGCTTTACATATTACATGGAAATAAATCTCATTTGTAAAACATATTAACAATAGTGGATAACTGTTTTGATAATAGTGGCAACAACATTAATTAATACCTACGCCAAAGATTATTATTTAAGAATACTTTCCTAGCAATCATTTACTCCTGTGTAAAAATTTCAACTTTGCTTATTTAGCTGCTGACAATAATTATTCATTCTTAAAATATGATAGGGAAATAAAAGAACTTTCATAAGCATTTCCCTTCTTAAAATATACTCCAGGGGAAGCCGAGATGGCTCAGTGGGTTAAGCGCTCACTTTGCAGCGCCAGGGACCAAGGATCGAATCCCAGCCCCGGCCCGTGTGGACCCATATGTTGAACTGGGGAGTTCCCCCAGTTCAGTTCTCTCTCTGTCTCTGTATCTCTCTCTCTCTGTCAAAAACAAGAAAAAAATAAAATTAAATTAAAAAAAAAAATATATATATATACTCCTTGTTCAGACTACGAGGTGTTTTCTAGCTTTTCTCTATAGAAATTAAAATTTAAAATCAAAGTTTCTAAATTAGACCACTAAATTTAATAAAATAATTAAAGCAAATCACTAACAAGAATAGTATTCCCAAATTCACCTTTTTTAATTGACCTGTTAAGAGTAACAGGACCTCCCACTTCTCTGTGTCAAAAACAATAAAATCTTTTTTTTTTTTTTTTTTTAAATTTCATTTTATTGGTTTTGAGAGAGAGAGAGATAAGAGAGAGAGAGAGAACTGAACTGAACTGGGGGAACTGCCCAGTTCAGCACATGGGTCCACATGGGCCGGGGCCAGGATTCGATCCTTGGTCCCCGGAGCTGCAAAGTGAGTGCTCAACCCACCGAGCCATCCTGGCTTCCCCAGTAAAATAAATCTTAAAAAAATAAAAAAGTATATGTTGAATCCTTACAAGCAAGAAGGTATCAGGAGATTCTCAGATCTTGTTCAACACTATGTCAAATTCAGAAAGCATGTCTTAGGAAGACTGACTTACCAGCTATTATTACATACTTAAGAGCCTAATTTATCAGGAAAACCAGGAATAGATATCAGAACAAATATTCAACTATTATACAGTATTTTCTCCCACTCAATAATTTACCGACATGGGGAAGCCAGGATGGCTCTGGGGGCGTTAAGCACTTGCTTTGCAGCCCCGGGGACAGAAGAGTGAATCCCAGCCCTGGCCTGTGTGGACCCATATGCTGAACTGGGGTGTGCTTCCCATCCAGGAGGCCCCCAGTTCAGTTCTTGCCCTCTGGTTCAGCCCCTGGCTTGAGGGGACATGTGGCCCATGTGGGAGGCCCCCAGCCCAGTTCCCGCCCTGTTCGGCCCCTGCCAACCTATGTGGAATGAAACCATGCCAAAAACTGATGACGTACAACTATGGAGATTACTTTGGGCCCTTCCCCTTCTCTCTGTCTCTGTCAAAAACAATAAAATAAATCTTAAAAAAGAATTGAGAGGCGGCGGCGGCAAAAAAAAAAGAAAAAAAAAAAAAAGAATTGAGGGAAAGCTGGGATGGCTCAGTGGGTTAGGCTCTCACTTTGTAGCCCTGGAGACTGAGGATCGAATCCTGGCCCCGCCCCGTGCGGACCCATATGCTGAACTGGGGAGTTCCCCTAGTTCAGTTCTCACTGGGTGAGACCCTGACCCAGTTCCTGCCCTGTGCAGCCCCGCCCACCTATGGAATAAAACTATGTGGAAAAACCAATGATGTGCAACTATGGAGACTGCTCTGGGCCCTCCCCCTTCTCTTTGTCTCTGACTCTGTATCTCTCTCTCTCTGTCAAAAACAATAAATAAATCTTAAAAAAAAAGAAAAGAAATGACAACATACCTCAATAGATAAAATTCCCAATAAACACAGTATGGACCTCACTTTCTATACAAAGTTAATGCAGATAAAGATCGCATAGCAGAAAACAGCACCTCATTTAAAGTCATATATATAGATCATTTAGCTTGAATGTATAATTTCTTTTAGAAAAAGAGTTAATTCAAATTTTGTCTATATGGAAACAAAATGGGAAAAAATCAAGTTGTAAACCACCTAGACATATTAAATAAGCATGAATACCCAGATATCAGATTAAATATCATCTTTAGTCTTTAATAAAATATACCTTTTATATTTAGTTCAACTGTCATTATCAACCCCTTTCCCCCCACTGCTCTTTAGTTTCAGGAATGTGATAACAACTTAGAAGGCTGGGCCAAAAGCAATTTATTAGCATGGTTCTCAAACTTGAGTGCATATCACAATCATCCAGAGGACTGATTAAAACACAGATTCCTGGACTACCCCTAGAGAATGATTGATTAATCTGGAGTAAGCCCAAGAACTGCACTTCTTTTAAAACAGGTTTGTTTTATTGTTTTTGACAGAGACAGAGAAAAGGGGGAGGGCCTGAAGCAGTCTCCATAGTTTTACATCATCAGTTTTTCAACTTGGATGGCTTTGTTCCACACTGGTGGGAGGGAGCCTTTGCAGAGTGGGAACTGGGCTGGGGGCCTCCCGCATGAGGCACGACCCCTCAAGCCAGGAGCCGAACTGGGGGGACAAGGACCAAATTGGGAGCCTCCCATGTGGAAAGCACATCCCAGTTCAGCATATGGGTCTGCACGGGCCAGGGCTGGGATTTGATCCTTGGTCCCTGGGGCTGCAAAGCGAGTTCTCAACCCACTGAGCCATCCCTGCTTTCCCAAACTTGCATTTCTAACAAGTGATGATGATGATGCTCCTGGCCAAGAAATGACTATATTTGAGAAACCCTAGTCTAAGGTAGTGGTTCTCAACCATGGCTGCATACTGGAAGCACAGAGAAACTTTTATTTCAAAATACCAATGTCTACAGTTCCCTCAGAAGTTCTAGGGGGTACCGTAGGTTCTAGGCACTGATATTTTTTAAAGCTTCCTTGACAACTAATGGGTAGCCAGGGTTGAGAAACACTAGTCTAATTAATTAAAATGAATTTAACCCAAATCACTGAGAACAGATATTTATTAGTACAAAAACTGGGTAAGTTTTATCTGCTGATAAAGCAGCCAAGTGATAAGATTAAATAGGGTGGCCTCAGTTGCTTATATAACTAGGGTTTAATTCAACAGAAGAAGCTGTATGTGTGTTGTCTACTTTAAATCTCAAAGTCTAAAACAATTCTTTAGAAATCATACAAAATGGTTGACCTTTGAAGGGAATAGAAGTATAGACTACTACCAATTACACATGCCATATTTAGGCTAAATGGCAGTACTCTGGAGTCAGATCATTTAATACATGGGTGCCGTCTTTTGGATCCCCTGAACCACATTGGAAGACTGTCTTGGGCAACACATAAAAGACACTAAACCCTAATAATAGCTGATGAGCTAAAAGAAATTGTAACACACATCTCATAATGTTTTAAGGAAGTTTATGAATTTGTGTTGGGCCATAGGTTGGACAAGTTTAATAGATGTGACCTTTTGCAAATTAGATCATTAAGCCTTGGTCTCTTCATATGGTAATTAATATTACATTTATACTCAAGATTGCACAAGCATCCATATGAAACGTTAGCTCAGTTTGGCACACAAGATTTAACACACAGGGAAGCCGAGATGGCTCAGTGAGTTAAGGGCTCATTTTGCAGCCCTGGGGACTGAGGATCGAATCCCGGCCCCGGCCCATGTGGACCCATGTGCTGAACTTGGGGTGTGCTTCCCATCCGGGAGGCCCCTGCCCGCCTGTGTAGAACGAAACCCTGTTGAAGAGTGATGATGCACAACTATGGAGACTGCTCTGGGTCCTCCCCCTTCTCTGTCTGTCAAAAACAATAAATCTCAAAAAAAAGAAAAAGATTTAACATACAGCTAGTGCTGCCTCAGTACTCGTCATTAAATGTTTTGGGGAGGCACAATGGGTACCAAAAACAATGAGAACCAGACAGATTTTTCCCATAAGGAATAATATAAAGAAATGTAATGTGTTCTCAAGCCAAAAAATACACAAAATGACCACAGAAGATAAGACCACAGGGGATGTGAGTAGGGCAAAAGCTACCACATAACTAACACCTGACCCCTAGTTTTAGCCGTAAAGGGTAGCGAGTCACAAGGCAATTGACACTGTCAAGTTCTAGCTTGCGTGTCCACTATCAAACAAACAATTGAGTACTGGGACAAATTTTCTGCGTCAATATGTGTGGAGTACCGTATCAGCAGTTGAGTACCAAGGTATGGTTGTAATCTAAACCCTACTGTAAACTATGCCACAAGACATATTAATGATTTCCAAGTCAACTTCTTCCCTTCATTAAACATCATGTCTCCCTACCACTATGGTATTGGGTCTCTGGCTCTTTTAAGACTGCAGTCACTGCTTTGTGAATTTATATTTTCAAGGCCCACAAAAATGTTAAATTTTAAATGTCTTAACTGTAGAGAGGATAACTGATGGGAATACACACAACTTTTAGAAAGCTATAGAATATAGTATAAGCCTACTATAGTAAGATAAAATTCGATGTTCTCTCCATTTATTTCTTTAATTGAACATGATTTATAACTGCCTATATTACCTTGACATTTGTTCATTTCTGAATCCCCTTTCCCTTTTGTCCAAAATACCACTAAAAATAGAGGTTTCAGTCAAGCAGTCTGTCCCCTAGTAATGATGGCTTTAGAAGGAAAATACAGGCAGCTCTCCTCATAGCCAAGTTGTGTATGCTCACTAACAGGGTGCTTTTAAAAATCTTAAGGAGGCTTTAAGAATCGTTGAAAGTCTAAATCTCTTAAATCTAAATTTAATATTCCTATTGCCAGCTCTTTCTCCCCCAATAGTTTAACGAGGTTGGCTAAGTTCTAAAAATATAAGGCACTTGCTAAGACAAAGGTGACAACAGATGAGTGGTATAGAATAACATCAAGAAGAAAACCCCAAATACCTACTTTGTACAGGCACTTTTATATTAATTTCAAGTTTGCTTCATACTATTTGCAAGTAAGATGTGAATCAAAGTTGATAAGCCTAATAAAATCTAGCCTTATGACCAGAAAACTACAAAATCTTCACAAGCCCTCAACAATTTAGCTTATGTTTATCAAGGAATCTATAGAAGAGGTACTCTTACAAACAGTAAATCTTAAAAACATTTCAAACCAATCTCTTAACCTGCTTTTTATGAACTTACAATGTTTGGATCTATAATTCTGAGAGGCAAAATGGAGGAAGATTAGGAAACAAATTTATATTTTAGAACACTATCTACTACTAGATCTTATTTGGTCTTTTTGGGGGGGGGTTGAAACCCCTCTAGCTATTTTTTTTTTTTTAAGGTTTATTTATTGTTTTTGAGAGAGAGAGAGATACAGTCAGAGACAGAGAAAAGGGTGAGGGCCCAGAACAGTCTCCATAGTTGCACATCATTGGTTTTTCCACATAGTTTCATTCCACAGGTGGGTGCGGGGCTGCACAGGGTAGGAACTGGGCTGGGGTCTTCACCCCGGTGAGAACTGAACTGGGGGCACTCCCCAATTCAGCATGTGGGTCCACACGGGCCGGCGCCGGGATTCGATCCTCGGTCCCCGGGGCTGCAAAGTGAGCGCCTAACCCACTGAGCCATCACGGCTTCCCCAACCCTCTAGCTATTAAGCAATGTAAATCTTTAATATGTATCATTCTGCAGAGATTAAAAATTGTTTTTAACTCTGCTCTGGCTAGAGTGGGGATTGAAGATACAAGAGCATATGTACCTATTTACCCTGGTCTGGCCCAGCAATTGTTTTACCAAAGCTCATTTCAAAGACTGAGAATTCACCTAGTCTGCTAGACCTATAGGTCACTAGAAGAATAATTCCTGAGCCCCGTGTTCAATACGTCCCTACCTTGGCTAAATGACAGCTTGTTCAAAATGCATTGTTGTACTCAGAGGTTTGGAGATATTATTAGTGAACCACAGTAATTTTCAATTAACTTTACTTTCAATTTGTATTCAAAAATTACTTTCAATTTATTCTCGGTAGGAGGAAAATGAAGTTAGTTCATTAAGGAAAATAATAGTACTTAATCAGTATAAATGAAATACGATATAGCCTGAGTACTTAGTCTTTTTAGTACTTAAAAGTACAAAAAAGTTATCTGAGAAATATTGCCTCAGAAATAAGTTATACAGAATTTAGAAGTCATCTAATCCAACCACTCTAACTACAAATTCTCTTTACAATTTAAAATCTCTACCAATTCTCCCAGTCAGTGGTTGAAGATGGCCAATGCTTGTTTATTGGCTGCTTCTCAAGGCAGACCATTTTTTCTTTATCTTTAGTGGTTTGGCAGATAGGAAGTTTAGGTTATCCCAAAACTTACCTTCTATGTTTTTTAGGACTTCTTTCTAGACAGAGCTTTCAATAAATTAATGCTATCATGATCCAAGTCATTTCAAGCTAAATATCTAATTCCTTCAGCTACTGTTCATGATGGTCTTAAATTTTTACATTTTGGGCTATACTGGGAAGAAGCACCAGATCATGCTGGTGTTGTTAAAACACTGGAGATGGTAAACAATATTCTAAGTAGGGAATAACCAACCCAATACAGCAATAGCATCACTGGGCTTGTTCTACATATCTTACTTCTAATAAAAATAGTTATTCTTACAGTATAACTATTTGACAGCCACATTCTACTGACTCACTTGGAACTTACTACTACTCAATAAATACCTCTTAATATCTACTGCTTGAGCCATACACTCCAAAAGTTATCTTCAATCTATCTTCCATCTAAAGAGGAACTTGTATAATAACTTATTGAAATCAACATGTATTTACATTTGTTTTTTTATATGTATTTATTTATTTATTTTTTGACAGAGACAGAGAGAGAACTGAACTGGGGGAACTCCCCAGTTCAGCATATGGATCCACACAGGCCGGGGCCGGAATTCTATCCTTGGCACTGCAAAGTGAGCGCTTAACCCACTGAGCCATCCCGGCTTCCCCACAACATGTATTTACTATAGTTTCTAACTTACTTTTCTAATAACCATGTAGAATGAAACTTGAACAGGATTTGTTACCACATTAATACTGAGTCACCATGATTTTTTCTAGGTGCTTACATCAGTTTTTTGTTATTTGGGACTCTTATCTAGAAGTTCATCTATTTTATTTATCTTATATTAATGCTTCTCTTTTTAAAGTTGTGAATGACACCTACCACTACGCTTGTTACCTTTTATTTCTCAAAGAAAGTTCAGCTAACATATCTTCAAGTTCACAGCACTAAAATATTTAATTCCATTATGTAAAGATATTTAGGACAGATAATTTTATTCTTCTCATGCATGTTGGATTTACTAGCATTCATTCTATTCAAGGAAAACTTCTCTTTTATTGAAAAAATAGACAAATGAACACTAAGGTACTGTGGTTTGTGCTTTAACATTACATCAGGCTTATCCCTTAGAAGATCTTGCTCCAAAACTAAGCATCCCTAAAACTGTAAAAATTTAATAAACCTTAGTTCACTTAGCATTTAAAGCTTCTTACCCCTATTTTATGCTTGCCATTCTGTACAATATTTCTTGCCAAACATTAACTCCATTACTGACCAGTGTAGAATCAGGTCCCAGGTAGCAGTTTTCCTCGTTATTTCTTCCGTTCTCCAAGAAATAAAACTCAAAGCAAATCAAGAACTCTACTTGTTGATAGCAGATACACAGATAGCTAAAGTTGCTCACCACTACAGTACTTTCCTCTTTGCCACGACATTAAGAAACCCAGAGAGTGATTACTATCAACACACCAATCATCCCAGCCTCAATTTACCAATATCTTCAGTCACGGCCAACCCCAGATCTTAACACTCATTGTATTAATAGTTGTTGGTTCTATTACCATCTACTATGGTAAAAAGCAGAATGATGGCTTATTTGAAATAAGCAATGTTGGCAAGGTAGCCACAATCATTTATGAAGTATCATAAAAGTAAAAATTAAAGGCATCTACTTTTAACCCTTTTCCAGGTATCCTGAAAATCTGTGTCGACACTAGTCTTTTTTTAATACCATTTTGTGGTAGGAAATAATCACAACTACTTTAGGATCTTGAACTCTTATCTTATACTCAGTAAAGATTTGATAGCATATTTTCCATTCATATTAAGGTATCACTTAAGTGAGGACTTAAGTTCACTTAGTGTGTTAAATAAATACTAAGTCTGTCCCAAAAGTAACTTTTATAGTAGGATTTTGAAAATAGGTGAAAATGATAATTTAATGTTAGAATTAGGTCAAGTTCATAGTAGAGCAAACCATTTAGAAGCCAGAGCATTAAGGAGCCATTATGTTATGACTAAACAAAATAAATGGTAGACTGAACAGACCCCCTAAATAATTTCTTAAGAAAGACTACTGTTTGAAAACAATCTTGAAATAGAAGGCTTTGCTTCTATAAAGAAAAGTATGAAGTCCTCAATAGCATGAGCACTTACTCATCATACTCGATATGATACATAACGTCTTCATCAGCAGCAACAGAATCTGAATTAGATGTAGAGGGTATATTGTCCAATTTATTTGTGTTCTCTTTGGAATTATGGTTTACATTTCCATTAGTCCTTTTATAAGAACTGCCATTCTTCAGTGGAGTTTTGCCACGTGAATGTCCATCAGACGCTCTAGTAACACTATGTATACGTGCTTCAAACCAAGCACCAAGGCCGACGTCTCTGGCATCCACCAATTCATTTACCTAGAAAAAGTTTAAAATTAGTTAATGAAGCTTAATTTCATCTATTGCTTCAAAAACCTTAATATAACTCAAGTCATGTTATGATTATGGTTAATAGTTACAGCTAGCTAATCATGCTTAAAGTCATTTCAAAGACTAGATCAACTATTCTTTTTGGATTATAATGTCAAATATGTTATTTGCTAGTATGAAAATTAACTTTCTTCCAATTTCCTTCAATGAAATAAGGTGTTTTCTTTAACTACTGCTATGTTTATATTTTAAAAATATAATTTTTATCTGCCTAAGAGTGTTTTGGCAAGTTGCTCAATAAGAATGACACTAATGAACAGCCAGGATTTTAAAGTGTTATGACTGTGTTATTAATTTTTTCCATTAATTTATTCAGAATCCTAAAGATAATTTACAATCAGTCCAACCAGAAAGCTGTAAAGTATTAAACAGAAAATGAAACTCAAAAATAAAGGAATTATGCAAATGCACAAAGGGAAGAATCTGGTGAACATATCTATACAAAATGGGCTAAGTTCTACCACCATTTAATAACTCACTAGTAAATGCATTATTTAGTACCCCAAAGAACAAAGAAAGCTATAAGGTGCACACAAATGTAGTCAAGTCTAGTGGATAATCCAGAACTAAACTCTGCAATCTGACAAAAGAAAAACAGAGTATAGTATAAGTTAAGAGTTATACAGTGGAATACTACTCAGCAATAAGAAAAGATGAAATACAGCCATTTGTGACAACACGGACAGACCTTGAAAACATCTTAAGTGAAATAAATCAGACTGAAAGAATCAAGAAACATATGACCTCACTCATAGGTAGAATGAAACTGAAGTAACAAAGAAACAAAAACTCACAGGCACAGTCAGTGGTTTGGTGGTTGCCTGTGGATGGGGGCGGAGAGGTGGGGGGGCATGGGAAGGGGGTTAAAAATTTTTTTAATTTGTTAAAAAAAAAAAAAAGTTATATAGGGATAGCCAGGATGTCTCAGCAGGTTGAGCACTTGCTTTGCAGCCCTGGGGTCCAAGGATTGAGTTCCATGTGGATAGCTCAGCAGGTTGAAAGTGCTTGCTTGCCTTGCAACTGCAAGGTCTAGGGATCAAATCCTGGACCCAGCCCATGCAAACCCATACACTGAACTGTGGTGCAACTGGTAACTACCAATAAGGCAGTGAAGGTTCTTGCCGACCATGTGGGAGCCCTCCAGTTCCCACCCCGTGAGTTCCCACATCCACCTGTGTGCAATGAAACTATGTCACAACTAATGATGTAGAACTATGGAGACTGCTTTGGGCCTTCTTCTCTTCTCTCAAACACTAAAATCTTAAAATCCTTTCCTAAAAAAATTCTGAATTAGTCTAAAGGTCAAGGCCTTTTCACAAATAATAACCAAAAGATAACCCCTTAAATTTTTTAAAGGCTTTAAAAAGAAAAAAGACATCACTAATACTAGATCATTACCTACACAAGCTAACTCTTCCTGAGGGTATAAGAGACTACTTAAGTCTTAAGGTACCGGTATCCAAAAGAATTCTAACAGATGGGACAGTATATACTAAAAGTTAAATAACCAAATACCAGACATTATGTAAGGTTCCTTTTCTTAGGCTTGTCTAACTCTAACAACCTTAATAATTATTCCTATTTTACAGCATAAAGAAACAAAGACTGACAAGTTAACCTGCTCCAAATGAAAGCTAATGAAACGTAAAGTGAGGATTTGAAGATGTCTTTACGTTGAAGCTTATATTCTTGCCACCCTTATCATGAAGCTTGGTGACAAAAGATAGGTAAATAGGAACTTCCAAGGTTAAGTGATGAACTCAGAAATAAGGTATTAAAAATATAAAAAAGTTTCAAACCACCAAACTAATATAGAAGGTAGAGAGAATACTGATAAAAACCAGAAATTATTAACTATCACTATCAGAAGAGTTACAATATTCTACCAAAGGAACTATATATATAATGAACATTGTAGAAACAAAACATCTTGAAAGACTTAAGTTTCAACATGCATGTAACATAACAATGAAGAGTTTAGGTGAAAAGGAAAAGATCTAAGGGCAAACCAGGCTAGACATAACAAAGAATCAGAGATGGAACATGGTATACATTAGATAAATTAACTCATATATTAAATGGACACAGGATTTTTTCTCCACTAATTGTCACAAGTTTATAGACTTTTAGTTTTCTACAGGCAATACTAGCTAAAACAAAAGATAGTGAATGCTAAGATCTATCATATTTTGGAGAATAAACAGAGGCTACTACTTTTTCATAGCAAATCAAAATGGAAGGGACTTCATATAGTACTACACAATAATGTTCTAATAAAGAATGGAGCATATAGTTGATACTAAAGCAGTAACAGCAAAAGTTTATTTAGCAATATAAACTTTACTATGGAACAGTAAGAGGTACAAATGAAATAATTTGTATATCAATTAGAAGAAACTAGCATGCAGGTCCAGTGTCTGTATACCTTAGTATTTGATAATACAATTAGAGTTAACAGAAATCTAAGTCATGGTGATGGAAAGAAAACTGACTGTAGGTGGTGAGCACATAATGCAATAGAGTATGTAATGTAGAATTGTACACCTGAAACCTAAATAATTTTCACCAACCAATGTCACCGTAATAAATTTAATAAAAAGAGGAATCTAAGTCAATCTGAAGATACTGCCATTGCTTAGACATTGCACATGAGAACTTATTAGCTCATAAAGGTAAGGCATTCTTCGTTTAACCCTAAATTTAAAAGTAGAAACAAGTTATAAAGTACAAATACTATTAAGTATAATTAACCACTAATGAAAAGCATATAAACTGTGTGGAAAAAAATGCTTTTAAATCCAAAAGTAAAGTTTCTTTTTTTAAACATTTATTTTATTGATTTTTGACAGAGAGAAATAGAGAGAAACAGGGAAAAGGGAGAGGGCCCAGAGCAGTCTCCACAGTTGACATTAGTTTTCCATATAGTTTCACTCCACAGGTGGGTACGGGGCTGTGCAGGGCAGGAACGGGGCGGGAGCCTTCCGCACAGGTCCCAGCAAGAACTGAACTGGGGGCACACCCAAGTTTAGCATATGGGTCTGCATGGGCCGGGGCTCGATCCTCACTCCCCTGGGCTTCAAAGCGAGTGCTTAACCCATTGAGCCATCCCAGCTTTCCCAGCCAAAAGTAAAGTTTATTTACATTACATAGACATACTAAGTTATACAAAATTTGAATGGGTTAAACTGCATGTAAGAGGTTAAAGTTCTTCTGTAAAGCCTGAGTACTGAGGGTGGTTCAGAAGAGAATACTTAAATTTGCATGATTAATGTAAAAACAGGACACTTCCATTGTAATTTAGCAATCCAGTTCAAATTTGGAACTAAAAAAAGATGCCCTAAACCACAGAATGTATACCACCAAGGGTGAACCCTAATGTAAACTATGGACTTTTGAGTGATGCTGTGTCAATGGAGGTACATCAATTCCAACAAATGTACCACTCTGGTGGGGGATGCGAATAACAACGAAGGCTATGCATATATGTGGATAGAGGGCATATGGGAAATCTCTGTACCTCCCACTCAATTTTACTGTGAACCCAAAACTTCTAAAAAGTAAAAAAAAAAAAAAAAAAAGGAACTGATACTTAGCCAGAAGAGAGCAATAAAACAGCAGACAGAGGGAAGCCGGGATGGCTCAGTGGGTTAAGTGCTCACTTTGCAGCCCTGAGGACCAAGGATCGTATCCTGGCCCCGGACCGTGCAGACCCATATGCTGAACCGCTGAACTGGGGAGTGCCTCCAGTTCAGTTCTCACCCAGGTGAGACCTCGGCCCAGTTCCTGCCCTGTGCAGCCCTGCACCCACCTCTGGAATGAAACTATGTGGAAAAGCCGATGATGTGCAACCATGGAGACTGCTCTGGGCCCTCCCCCTTTTCTCTGTCTCTATCTCTGTCTGTCAAAAACAGTAAAAATAAATTAAGAAAAAAAAAAGGTAGGGAAAACTGGGATGGCTCAGCGGGTTAAGCGCTCGCTTTGAAGCCCCAAGGACTAAGGATCAAATCCCAGCTCCGGCCCTGGTGGACCCACATGTGAACTGGGGTGCTTCCCGAACGTGGTGAGGCCCCCAAGTTCAGCTAAAAAATAAATAAATAAATAATATGGCACTATGAGCTAAAAGTTAAAAAAAGAAAAGCAGAATGACAAAAGAGGACAATACATAGAATGCATGTGTTTGTGTGTTGGGGGGGATCTCAAATGCTCCCACAGACTTGGACAACATAGAGAGGGTAATGTCACATGAAGAATTACTTGCATTTCCAAAGAGAAGGGGGCTCTCCATGCAGGGACAAAAGGGGGAAGGATCAAGTTTGGTCAGAAGTCAGAAGAAACAAGGGAAAAATATGGTCCAGAGACCATTGTGTTTCCCATGTAAAAGGCAAGGCAGGACACAGCAAACAGTTTCTAATTGTCTGAGTAACAGTGGCAGGCTCTGGGCTATAAGGGTGGTCTCTAGTGGTCTGGTACCAGATCCTGGGAGGTTAGAGCATAGGAATATCAGTTGGTATGTAAGAGTTATAATAGATAAATGAGGTGGCTGGAGTTGTGGACTCCAATTTAGTTGGTTTGTATATGAAAGGCAGGCTGACATCGACTCTTCCTAGCTAGTCCTGGAAGAGGGAATCTATCTTCAGCTAGTAAATCCAACTCCCAATATGACAAACCACCATAAAAGAGAGGGGAAAATAACAACAAAAGAACATGATTAATGGGGGTGTTTGAACTGAAAATTCATGAGATAAAGTTAAAAACACACACAAAAACCCACACAATAACCCAATCACATAAATCTAAGCTTAACAACTGGATTTATTCATGTCAAAAATACAGCTACATTTAGAGAAGAGTCTTCCATGTCCAAGTATTTGAAATATATACATATATATGCTGGGGGTGCCCCCCAAAATGTATTCATGATTTAAGAGATATTATCTATGCATTACTTTTCAAAGTTGAATTGAATTATAGTTGCAATGTGTAATATGACGGTTGCTCAAAAGATGGCATTAATTAAATGAATGCTAGCATCACCACAAGACAGGGATGACAGTCAAAGAAAATGGCAAAAGCATGGTTGTCATTAGAGGGCTACGAGACCATTTTGAAGTGTTATTTGAAATTCAAGAACACTGTGGAAGTACAATGGAGGTGTGAGTATGCAATAGAACCTCCAACACGCCTAACAATTACACACATTCATAATAAGTTTGAGATGCATGGTAAATTGAAATGGTATGTGCAGTGATATAAGTGGACACTTTGGTTAATGTTGCTCAAGCAGAAGTTAGTTCATAATCAGAAGTGTCTGGACACTTGACGGTAACCACTTTGAGCATCTCTTGTAATTGTAGAGGTCAAACATGACATATTCATCTTTTGTTATTGGTATGTATTTAGTATTTCAATTTTAATAGTTTTTCCTTTTTAAAAATGTGTATACAATTTTTTTGGTACTCTCGATACATAAACTCTGAAGTACAGAGTGCAAGGAGAAATCATTAAATAGAAAACAATACCAACAGCAAATATTTGATGATGGACTATATGCTGGGTATACTTCTAAGCACTTTATAAAATGTTTTGTGGAAAATTATGTTTTATGGAAAACCAGGTCTGCAGATAAGCCTCGGTTTAAGTCCTTGTCTATTGCCTAGTAGGTGTACACTTGAACAAGTTACTTAAGTCCCAGCCTCCGTTTCTTTTAAATATATTTTTATTTATTTTTTATTTTTTATTTTTGAGAGAGAGAGATACAGAGACAGAGACAGAGGGAGAGCTGAACTGGGGGAGCTCCCAGTTCAGCATATGGTTCCGCACGGGCCGGGGCTGGGATTCGATCCCCGGTCCCCGGTGCTGCAAAGAAAATGAACAAAATTCAAACCAAATCAATTAAAAAGTAGCCACTCCTAAGCATTTTCAGGTTAGCCAAAAAGAAGTTAACGTCTAATAAAATTCCATGAAGGTAGTGGGCAATATCACTTGCTTACCCCGCTATCTCTAATATCTAATACAAATATATACTAGACATTCAAATTTTCATTCAATGAATAAAATGTCCAGAAATAAGCACTTCTATATGAGAAAATAAGTCACTCGTCAAAATTTCAAATACCTATGACAAATTACTGAGCTTTATCAAAAAAAGGAAATAAATCTGTTAGACTCAAGTAACAAGAAAGGTTAAGTGCACCTTTGACTAAACACATTACAAAGAATTGCAGCCTTCCTTCTAAGAATTTAAGTGCCAGGTTCCAAGTTTGTTTCTAAATGAAGAGAGACAATGTAATACTTACTTGCCAAATTTGTACACCTCAGAATTGTTAGAATTGGAATTTGAAACCAAGTCTGATGACAAAGCTTAAGTACTTAACATCTACGGTATGTTACTTATTCATATGAACTATAAGAAATGTTAAAAAGAAAAGTTAGGTACTGGAAGTAGTTGAGAGCCAAAGGACTAACACTGAAAATAAAAAGCAAAGATGTGGTGAGGAAGCTGTTTCTCACGACCTGCTCCGAATTAGATTGAGGGGACAGGACATGATGAGATTGAGACCTGTGCTAAACAGAATTTAAATTGACCAGAACTGTTAAATCTTGATTAATCTTAAGATGTGCAGATATAAAAGCTGGCCTTCCTATGAAAACAAATTCATATTTCACTGCCCAAAACAAATCAAGCAGCAGCTTCTAAACTGTTGCCCTTAAAGTTAAAAATAATGTAAAATTAATATAAATACAGATAGCTACATATACATATTTCTTTGCTCTATCAGCTGATGGCCCTAAAAGTAAAGACACCCCTGTAGCAAGAAGCATACCTAGGGATGCTAGGATAGCTCAGTGGTTGAGCATTTGCTTTGCAATCACAAGGTCCAGGGATCATTCCCAGTCCTGGCCCATGCAAACCCATATGCTGAACTGTGGCACAACTGATAACGGCCGGGAAGACTGGGAAGGTTCTTGTGCCTCCCATGCAGGCGCCCCCCTCCCCCCCCCCCCCCCCCCCCCCCCCCCCCCCCCCCCCCCCCCGGTTCAGTTCCTGCTTCGCATGGCCCAACATCCACATGTGTGGAATGAAACTACGTCACAACTAATCATGTATAGCTGGGCCCTCCCTCTCTCACCTTCTCTCAAAATAATAAAATAAATCTTAAGAAAAAAAGAAGGGATGCTGGGATGGCTCAGTGGGTTAAGTGCTCGCTGAAGTGCTTGCTTTGCAGCCCTGGGATCTGAGGATCAAATCCCAGACCCAAACCATGCGGACCCCTATGCTGAACGGGGGTGTGACCTATCTGGTTCTCACTGGGGTGAACTTCCCTCGTGGGAGCCTCCTGCCCCGCTCCCCTCTGTGTGTAATGAAACTATGTTTAAGATTGATGATGTATAACTATGGAGACTGCTCTGGGCCCTCCCTCCCCTTTCCTCTGTCTCTGTTAAGAAACAATGAAAACAATTCTTTGGGGGGGGAAAAAAAGGCATACCTAGCATCCACCGTGGTTTAATACCATTCTCCAATTACAAGGATCAAGGAACCAAAACTCCTTGGAAAAATGGTTGATTCCAGCACTGGAGCAGAAAATATCCTAGATGAGCTTGGAGTTGCTTCTAGTGTCAGAAAGCGCTTTAACAAACAAAAACACCCACAATAATGGGGGTATGTCGAAGGGACACAGGAGAAAAAAAAATCCATAACTGAATAGAGAATAGACAAGTTTCTCATGTACAAGAATTTGCAATAATTTTATAGATAATCTGACCTCAAGGAAGTAAAATACTTAACTCTGTAAGTGTGAGTGCAAATAGGGTCATCATCTCAAAGAACATGTTAAACATCACAGTGAAGAAACTTGACAAACACTACCTCAGCCAGGTGACTAAGGTTCATATTAACAGTAGTATGTTACTGTTGATGTAAAACTTAGGTTATAATTAGCAAATAGAGTGTTGATAATATGTGCCTCTAAGATATATGATGAAAACAGAACTTCTGTGGTCTTCCTCCCAAAAATGCATAAATCCAGTGTAAAGATTAAGAAAATAGATGAATCCTAACAGGACATTTTATAAGACATCTGATCAGTATGTCTCTAAACTGTCAAGGTTATCAAAAACAAAGTCTGAGAAAGTCACAGCCAGAAGCAGCCAAGGCGATGTGACAACTAATGTAAATGTAATATGGTAATCTAAATGGGATTCTGGAACAAAAAAAGGACATTAGGTAAAAGCTAAGGAGACAGGGCTTATTAAGTTTAACAAATGTACCATACTAATTAATGTAAGATGCTAATAACGGGGAAAACCGAGCATAGGTAGAAACTAGAGTATCTTCCCTATTATGCTATAAATCTAAAAACTGTTTGAAAACAATGTAAAAAGTTTCAACTTAGAAAAAGCACTAACTAAAAGAGGAATCAATGGGTAATGCAGACAAAAATATGCAAATGGGCTGTTCATATTAACAATTGTCTGAATTGTGAGAACTACATAAAGCAGTGTTTTATGTCTTGCCCATATCATTTAAGTTTATTCCCAGACTATTACATTTTGTTATTGTAATTTTTTTCTCTTATTGAATGTTTAGCAAGGAAAGTTACTGATCTTAAATAGCTACTTTATTGATTGGTCATAATGCTCTATTATCTCAGCTTTTCCAGGTATTCAGTAACTTTGCCTTCTCCAATATTTATACTTTGCTGTTCTCCTTCCTATCTGTAGTATCATATGTTTAAAAGCAGCATTAATTGGTTTCTTTGTCTGGTTTCCATTTTTAAGGGGAATGCCTCTGGCTTTTCCCTCCCATTAAGCATGATGCTGGATATGGTTTCAAAATGTTCATCTAGTCCTCCTACCAGAATTTTTTAAAATCAGAAATGGATTCAAATTTGTGTTTAGATGTAGAAAACATTTTAGATTAGATCATTTTTCTTTGGTTTATTAATACGATGAAATTAAATTAAAACACTTCCTAGTAATAAACTATCCTGCCTCCTCACAAACCATATTTGATTAAAGCATTATGTTCTTTTAACATATAGTCATAATTTTATTTGCTAAATATAACTTAGGTTTAACATCAATATGTATTGGTAACGTATGCTTTTTGTCATGTTTTGGTCTCAGTGTTGTACTAAATTTATAAAGCAATGGAAGACCTTTCTATGTTGTGAATCAACTTAAATAACGTAATTATCTGGGTTTTTTTTACTTTATTGTTAAATTTATTGGGGTGACATTGATTGGTAACAATTAAGATAGTTTCCAGATGTATAATTCTACATTACATCACCTATGAATCTCATTATGTGCTCATCACCCAGAATCAGCTCTCCTTCCATCACTATATCTGGTGTCCACTCCTGCCCACTCCCCCACCCTCCCCCGCCAATCTGTTTTTTATAGGTTTAAAGCAGTTCCATCAGTGTAGCCACCTAGGTCAGATACTTTTGAGATACAACTTTTGATGGTTCTCTTTGAGTCTTTCCGTATTTATGGATCTGTTTGCATTTTCTCACAGATCCAAAACCATTTCTATTTGCGTTTTCTTAAATTAATTTCATCTACCTATTTTTAATCTTGAAAATGCTCTGAAAAACTGAGTCTGGGTCCCCATTTATCTCAACCTGTAAGAACTAAGAAAAAATAGTTATAAGGATAGGAAAGGATGAAGCAAAACTGTCATTCAATTATTTCTACAAATTTTATTAGAATAGAATTTGAAAAATTTGCTGGATACAAAGGTCAATAAATTAATCAATTACATTTCTAAATATTAGCAAACAGATTGCAATTTTAAAAGATAATCATTTATAACAGCATCAAAAACAAAGCTACCAGAAATAAATCAAAACAAGATGTTAAGAGAAAATAAAGATACCAAAAATTTAGATTAATGGAGACGTCTATCATGTCTAGGAATGAAGGACTAAACATTGTAAATATGTCAATTTTTCAAGTTGATCTAGATACAACCCTCATCAAAATCCCACCAGATTATCTGTAGTGCTTGACAAGTGAAATCTAACACTACAACACGCAAATGTTAAAAGCCAAAAACCAAGACACACATGAAAATAATTAAATACAGGTGATAGAAGAAAGGGAGGTATCAAAACAGATAAGGTACTTCAAACAGTATGAGCACAGACAGGGACAGACAAACAGACCAATGGAACAAAGTAGAGCAAAAACTAGCACTTCTATTTCTAGGTAAAAAAACTTGAGAAATTCTTGAACATATGCACCAAATTACAAATAGAAAATTCAAAGCAGAACTATTTAAAACAACTAAAAATAGAAACAGTCCAAATATTGAATCATAGATTAAATATATTGTGGCATGTTAATAAAAAGGAATAACATTAAAGTGAGAAAATATACCGTAGTTCTATATATGAGAATCTCTCAAAGTTGAAAAAAAGTAGAATTTCATGATATAAAATCCAAATATAGGCAAAACAAAACATAGTTTAAAGATCTATACATTATTAACACTAAAGAAAAACAAGAAAAATGATCATAAAAGTCAGAACTAGTAGTTTACCTCTTAGGGAGAAAGAGGGAGACGTAAGTGTACTGGTAGGGGCACACAGGAGGCTTTATTTGGGAACTGGCATCATTCTGCTTAACCTTGGTGGAATTGATTACACTAATTACACAGGTGTTTGCTTTATTCTGTAAACTGTACATACACATTTTATACATCCGTCTATA
The DNA here is from genome assembly GCA_004027555.1 of Craseonycteris thonglongyai. Taxonomy (NCBI): domain Eukaryota; kingdom Metazoa; phylum Chordata; class Mammalia; order Chiroptera; family Craseonycteridae; genus Craseonycteris; species Craseonycteris thonglongyai. Next base: position 20,821 of record PVKE010012877.1, read on the forward strand.
TACTATTTTACAATTTTTTAAAGACTTCTTTTAAAAGTATTAATAGCCCAAACTTTACTTTCAAAAGGCATTCAGTGTACTTATTCCCAACATACTAAAGAAAACATACATCTATATTCTCACAACTAAAGAATTCCAAAGAAGACAACATACCTTATATAGTCCAATGCCAGGATCAATAAGAAAATCACGAGTTGATGTAGATGGCTGACTGGAAGTTCCCACTCTTGGGGTTTTCTTCACTTTTGGAAGATTAGAACAGGGTTTAGCCTGTACATCAGTCTGTTTAGATGTGCTAGGAAGATCAGAGTCTGGGCGAACTAGTAGCTGAATTATATCATTCAGTCCAACATCATAGTCAAATAAAGTATATCCATTTTCCAACTAGAAAACAGAAAAAGATTAAAATGTTTCTCTCAAAACTTGATCTTTCTGCAGAACTTTGTTATCCAAAAGCCCTAGACAAATTATTGAAATAAAACTCAAAAGAACTGTAATTTAGTGATCTTGAAACCATTCTTACTATTCTACGGCCTCTGATGTTAGCATCCTCTTAGGACTTCAATTAGGGACAATTTCATATTAGCTAGGTACACTGATAGCCATTTAAATAAAAAATGTACCACTACTGTTGACTTCATCACCTAGGCAGAAAAACTCCAGATTTCTCTTCAAGTTTTAGTTTAATGAACAGCAACTAAATTCACTGGAAGAAAGAAAAAGTGAATTTTGAAAATGAGTAGTTTTATTACCTTGTGTTCATAAATACATTAAGTTAACCATTTTATCTTTCTGAAGACTGTCAGTAGTTAAAAAAGATCAAGCAGAAAAAAACAAATTCAAGTAGGAATAATTACAATTTTTGTTCATGCTATTCCACTTGTCTAAAGTGTACTAATTCTATCCATTTGTAAAGGTTATCAAGTTGGATCATGAAAAGTCTTCCAGGATGCATAGTGAATAAATTATCTTGCAAATTACCCATATTTTGGCACAGTCTCTGTAATACACTGAATTGTGTCCATTCTCCCTCCCCCAACCCCCATTATTTGATGTTCTAATCTTAGGTATTTCAGAATGTGACATTTGGAAACAGGGTCTTCAGGGAAGTAGTAAGTTAAAACTTAAGTCATATGGGTTGGCCCTAATCCACTGTGATTGGTATTCTTATAAAAAGCCAAGACACACATAGAGTGAAGATGTAAAGGTACACAGGGAGGAGATAGCGAAGTGACTGGAGTTATGCATTTATAAGCCAAGGAACACCAAAGACTGTTAGCAAACACTGAAAGCTAAAGGAAGAAAGGACTCTTCCCTAGAGCTGTCAGAGACAGTATGGCCCTGCTGATAACCTTGATTTCAGACTTATAGCCTTCAGAAGCCCTAGACAACAAATTTCTATTGTTTTAAGCCACCTAGGTTTTGGTACTTTGTTATGAAAGCCCTAGTAAACAGTCTCCATTCTGTTTCTTTATAAAATTCATTGGCCATTTCACTGTATGACAAGAAAACTAAACTCATTCAAGATCACAATGATCACTCCTGGGATGCCAGTACAGCTCAGTGGTTGAGCACTTGCCTCGAAATCACGAGGTCTCGGGTTTGGTTCCTGGCACCAGCCCCTGCAAACCCATATGCTGAACTGTGGCGCAAATAGTAACCACTGGATGGCACGATGGTGAAGGTTCTCGCCTCCCTTGTGGGAGGCCCCTGGTTTGGTTCCCACCCCGTGGAGCCCTACATCAATGAAACCATGTCACAACTAATGATGTACAACTATGGATATGTCTCTGACCACCCCCCTCTACTTTCTCTCAAAAATCTTAACAAAACAAAACAAAATTATTTCTCCATAAACATTATCAATTTAATGGTTCATTTCCCCCTCTCTGCCCTCTTTGTATATAATACCTATCACCATCTACAACTCTGTATCATAGTAAGACCATGTCTGAGAAGTCAACCAAAGGAAAAGAAAGTCTGTCCTTGAATGATACACTTACTAATGTACCAGATAGGTAATTTTAATTCAAGTGGTCCAAGAACACATCTCGCACAATCCTGCACATTACAGGTATTCACAACTGTTCAATAAAACAAGGGATCAAGAAATTCACGAATTGGGGAAGCCGGGATGGCTCAGTGGGTTAAGCGCTCACTTTGCAGCCCCGGGGACCGAGGATCAAATCCTGGCCCCCGCCCATGCGGAACCATATGCTGAACTGGGAGCTCCCCCAGTTCAGATCTCTCTCTCTCTGTCAAAATAAATAAGTAAAAAGAAATTCACGGAAGTTCTCAGTGGGGGAATGAGACACTATCTCACAGTCACAGGTTAGTTAATAAGCTTATTCCAAATAAGTCTAAAGAACTTCCCCAAAGTCAACAAGCATATAAGTCCTTATAGAGATAGCAATATTAATATCACTTACCTTATCAAAAAACAAACAAGAACTCCCTCTAATCCTAAACTCCTGGGAAAAAACTAAAGAACAAAACACTATACATTCACACCTTCGTTTTTATATTTTCCAAGAGTCACACCCCACCCCTAGACAGAACACACTAATTCTGGAACAGCTAAAAAAGCACAACTTGATTACACATACAACTGTTACATATTATGACATGTAAAAAAAAATAAAATGCAAGTTTGAAGTAGAAAGTGAAAATATACTCTTAATAGCCGAGAACATGCAAATTAACTGGTAGGGCATTCCTCAAAATGAAGACAGCTGTTAAGGCAGTGCAATAATTGGAAATTAAACATTTCCATAAACATTTTTCCAAGGAACTTTGAGGCACAAGAGTCAGAGGGAGCTTGTGGCATTCTTATGCTCAATCCCTTTGATAGTTTCTATCAAGTAATCAAAGTAAATACTAGCGACTTCAAGGAGTACTTGGTTTAAAAGGAAAACAATGTCTGGGAGAAAGAGTGAAACTAAGTGTATCAAGGCATGAGATCATAATAAAAGGCTCACATTTATTCATGCTTACTATGATAGCCACTTTTACCCAGATTATACACTCTCTTCCTTAATTCATAGTTACCCATCCAGTTTTCCTAAAACAGTTATTATCCATTGCATAGCCAAGTTCCACACAGCTAAGTCACTATAAAGTTGTGAAGAATGTTGGAATGATTTGTTACTTAAAAAGTATTGAAGTTCTCCCAAATGTCACCTCAATAAATTTAACAATTAAAAGATAAAATTAGGGGAAGCCAGGATGGCTCAATGGGTTAAGCGCTCACTTTGCAGCGCTGGGGACTGAGGATCAAATCCCGCCCCTGGCCCATGCAGACCCATATGCTGAACTGGGTTCCCCCAGTTCAGTTCTGTCTCTGTAACTCACTCTCTCTGTCAAAAAAAAAAAAAAAAGGTAGTAATAATATAAATAAAATTATGCTGAGTGGGGAAAAAGGGATTGTGTCATAGAAATTAAAACACCTATGATTTTTAGCCATGTGACCACAGTTCATCAATGTCTCATAGCAGAAAATGTTTGAGGATTGCCATCCTCGAATATGGGGTCGCAGGATCTGTATTAGAGAGGCAGGAACTGTCACACAATTCTCTTTTGCCAGACTGCACTCTTGAATTTTTCTGGGTAACAGGAAGAATTATAACACTGATGCAAGGGAAAACTAGGAAGCAAACATCAAGTGGAAGTGGTTGAAAAGGCAGTGGGGAAGTCATTCCCAAGAGGCTAGTGATAAGCCTGCAGGTGGAGGACATTTAGTAACTTTCATGTATCTTTCACATTACATGTATATATAGTGTACAGAATACATAATTCTTTAAGTAGGCTAACTTTTTTTTTTTTAAGTTTGTATTCCATGTGAAAATTAAGAGTCCAGGGGCAAAAGGCAACTATATTTCTCAACTCTGGTTCATGCTCCACATCTACCATCAATTCTAAGACTATCTCTAAGTGGTAAAAGGGAAAGAATGAAAGGAGGGAAGAGAATCCTTTCAAAGTAGGAAAAGCTCTGGATTCTCAAAAGATCTGGAGACTCACCAACATTAACTTCCTGGAGAGAAAAGAAAAAAATCCCCAGGGTGTGTCAAATTCAACCTCGCCCCCTGCAGAGAATATCCAAATGAGGTTACCCTACTCTAACCAAAATTTATAGCCCTGAATTGCTGCTCTCCATTTTGACCCTCAAAAGTGAAGTCAATTACATTGCTTCTCAAATTTAATTTGCATACAGATCACCTGGGGACCATGTTAAAATAGATTCTACTTCCAGTAGGCTGGCGTTGAGGTTCCCAGGTGAAACTAATGCTGCTGATCCAAGGACCATTTTTTACGAATAGTAAGAAACTAGTAGGAGACTACTATTCTTCAACTTTCATTTCCGAACTCGTGTTCATTGGAATCTCCTGTGAGATCTTGTTAAACCCAACTTCTTGCAATTCTGGGGTGAGCTGAGCATCCATACTAAATATCCACAAGTGATTCTGATATACACCGAAGATTAAAAGCAGCAGGCCTAATATACAAAGTGTGTGTGTGTGTGTGTGGGGGGGGGGGTGCGGCGGCTACTAATTTACATCACAGACACTATAAACTTTTTATTTACGTTTTCCACTATGTGGCAGTAAAGCACCTTGAGCAAGGGGTGATTTTCTCTAATAAGCCTGAACGCATTTTATAGGACAGCCCTGTGAAACCAGTCCAGTAGCTGTCTGCTATAGACACATTACCCTGTCCATGGGCTATGGACTACTGGAGATAATAATCACTGTTGTGGCTACTTGTAAGGTCATAACGAAATAAACACAACTGAAGCAGTGTCTTCTGTCTTCAACGCAATGGGGCACCAAAGGTCCATTCCGCATCCCTATTGGTTTATCACTGAGTTGAACAAATCAAAGTAGAAAGTAATCAAACTGCCTTGGGGGTAAAAAAGACAAAAGATTATCCTCTTTCCCCCTGAACCTGGAACCAGCTTCCTGGTTTATTGCAAATCTACTTTGTGGCCCAGAATTTTACCCAATCCTGACATTTCCTCAAGATATCCAGATGCATTTTTTTTTAGCATATTTAATAATTAATCTTTAGAGCTGTTGCCTAGGAATATATCTTCATGCTTCACTTCTATCACTGGTGCTGAAGTCACCAAAGTATCCCAGGAATTCATGTACTATTATTTCTAGTTAGAAAACAAAATTCAGAAAGACTTGATTACAAGCTTTTCACCTCTGACCAAAATATAGACGTTATCAGCCGTAACTGGAACAGCAATATAAATCTACATAGTGCTTAATAAACATACAATTATTTCAAAAGTTTACAACTAAATTGAACACGTTTTTATTACAACTCAAACACTAAAGGATCATATAAACTGGCTCCAAACACCTATCAAAAATGCTATCACATTTACTTAAAAACAGAAATATTAGGGGAAGCCGGGATCAGTGGGTTAAGCGCTCACTTTGCAGCACCGGGGACCGGGGATCGAATCCCAGCCCCAGCCCGTGCGGAACCATATGCTGAACTGGGGAGCTCCCCCAGTTCAGTTCTCTCTCTGTCTCTGTCTCTCTCTGTCAAAAATAAATTAAAAAAAATATATTAAAAAAATAAATTACCTGGCTCACTCTTTCTTAGAGTGTAATCATGTTACTCTGAAATTTCTGGGCACTTTTTTGGAAGGGTAAATGTACCAAGGGTAGAAAAAAGATTTCTTTCAAATCCTTTGTAATTGTAGGAAAACAACCACTACCAAATCGAAGAGAGCTACCGGTATATATTTTTCAAACCACATGATCAGAGCCAAACTGTTTTCTATCAATTGGAGGCTGTTGATTTTTTCAGTGGATTAACATTTTTAAAAAAGATTTATTTTGTTTTTGACAGAGACAGAGAGACAGAAAGAAGGGGGAAGACCCAGAACAGTCTCCATAGTTGTACCTCATCAGTCTTTGACAAGGTTTCGTTCCACACAGGCGAGTGGGGCCTGCGCAGGGCGGGAACTGGGACCTCCCGTATGGGAGGCACGCCCCTGGAGCCAGGGGCCAAAAGGGGGAGGGGGTGAGATCCGAACTGGAGGAACTGGAGAAACTGGCGGCCTTCTGCATGGGAAGCACATGGGTCCACACAGACCTGGTCCAGGATTCGATCTTCAATCCCCGGAGCTGCCAAGCGGGCGCTTAACCTGCTGAGCCATTCCAGCTTCTCCAGATTAACATTAACAAAACAAAAAAACACAAAGAAAAATACAGGAGAAACAGGATGCATCTGGGTCTCTAGATACAGACCATGCGACTTGTGGAATAGGAAAAATCTTCAATGGGACAGACCAGGGTCATACAACTTACCAAAGACGTCCACAGTCACCTTCACCACCAAAAAAAACACCACTTTAAGCCTTCAAATATATACCGCTGGCTATATTCCAGTTGCTGTGTTAAAAACTTGGGTGAAGGGACTATTAGAAGGTGACAAGAAAAGCAAAACGGTCTTTTATACTCGTCCCTTCTGGGAATAACCCATCTCTGGCCTATTCTGGGCAGTTTAAACCCGGTTCCTAGGGAAGCCGGGATGGCTCAGTGGGTTGAGCGCTCACTTTGCAGCGCTGGGGACCAGGGATCGAATCCTGGCCCCGGCCCGGGTAGAACCATGTGCTGAACTGGGAGCTCCCCCAGTTCAGTTCTCTCTCTGTCTCTGTATCTCTCTGTCTCTGTATCTGTATCTCTCTCTCTCTCTCTGTCAAAAATAAATAAATAAATAAATAAATGAATTTAAACCCGGTTCCGAGTTACATCACTAGCTCCTTCAGCCTAATCTTCCCCCAAGACAGATTCCAGTTCTAGAAGAGGTGAGAGAGAGGAGCTGTAAATTCTAACCCTGCTAATCTTCAGTGTTTACAGTGAGGAGTTCTTCTGCCCAGAGTGAATAATGCGTAAGTTTTCCCTTCTATTTGGGAGCCGGGAGCGCGGAAGCGATGAGAGCCGTTAGCCGGCTAAGCTCCGCTGTAAGCTGGAGCCACCGGCCCTCCCCACCCGCGCTATGGCTCCACAGCCCACTGCCCTTCCCGCCCTCCAGGGGCTCGTGACCCCCTGGAGCGCGGGAAGTGAGGGAACCCAGGCGCTCTGGCGAGCTGTGCTTGAGGCTGCTACCCCAATGAGAAGGAGCGGCGAAGTCTCCGAGCTCGAGGCACCCCGACCTACGGCCTCGGCAGGCGCACCTGCACTGGAGGCTGGCGGGGCCTCTGCTGCGACCCCTTGGAGGGCCCAGGCCTGCACTGAGGTTCGCGGGCTGCCCACCCGACGTGCAACCAGATGTGCTCCGCGCGCGTGGTGAACCAAGCCTTCCGGCCTCCCCAGCCCACGCGTCCTGGAGCTCCACTGCCCTCGCCCCCGGCTTCCCGAGGGGTGCAGTGGGCGCGTCTCACCTGCTTGCCCCGGTAGAAGAGGCGCTGGCACTCGGGCCGCACGTCGAACAGCGCCCACACTCGCTCGCGCAGCTCCTCAATTGTGGCTTTGCGAGACACGTCTTCAATGGTGCGCGTCTGGGCGCCGTCTATAGTGCGAACCTGGATCCACATCTTGGCGCCCGGAGAGGGAGCCGGCTCCGCTTTGTCTACCCCTGTGCTCAGGGCGCCGCGCCTCGCCCTGCCCGCGTCTCTTGCCCGGTGGCTCCGGCTCTCCGCGGCCAGCGGGCGAGTGCGCGCACAAGCGAGGAAGACCGACTAGACGCCGGGCCCCACAGGCGGCCGCAACTCCTAGTCCGCGCACCCGCCCAGCCGAGCTGAGGAGCAAAGGAAACCGGAACTAGTGTAGGCGCCGCCGCTACTGCAGCCCCCACCTCACAAATAGGAAGAAGCCTTGTCTGTGCGGCGCGGTGTTTACTTATAGCGCTCTAGCTCCCACATGGAGGTCACGGCGCGAACCCTGATCTCGCGAGATCCACGCCGGGCCCCGCCTTAAAGAGGAAGCAGCCCGGGAAGTGGCTTATAGACCAAAGGGAACTGAAATGGGCGGGGGGAGGGCGGGGCGGAGGGGCGGGGCTGTCGAGAGCCGTTACTTGCTCCTCCGCCTGCACCTGAGCGCTGGACACTTCCCCTAGCCTTCGGGCTTGGAGGGGTTTACAAGGTGGCCCACATTGATTGCCGTTTTGGTCCCGGTTTCGGGCCTTGGGGGATGAACGACCCCTTGGGCCTAGCGTGTACAGTTCCATGGTCTCAGAAACAGCAACAACAAGGGACTCTGACGTCCACTTACTTGTGTGATCATGAAAAGCGGCGTGCGGGTGGGCGCGGCCTAAATTTCTGAGAAAGCACCGAAGGAAATGAGCGCGATCTACCACGCTCACAGGGACACCGTCCGTCACGCGGCGTGGCGGGCCGGCCGCCCCGGAAAGGCTCCGGGGACCCTTGTGCTTCGCGAACGCGTTTCCCGCCAGTCCAGACCACCACCTTCACGCAGAAACCCGCTTCCTGGGGTTTCCCGCCATTGGGCCGCGGTGGCGGCTCGAGCCCCACAGGCCGCTGGGATCGCCTTTCCGGCTGGCCACACTCACACCCTGCGACCGGTTCGTTTGTGGATCTTCTGTGTTGGCATGTCCTTGTAGTACACGATTGCGGAGCCACGGAAAACACTTAAATGATACAGTGGGCTTATTTAAAATGAAAATACGTCTTCGTAAGAAGGAAGAGAACATATGAAAGTAGAAAGTATACATATAAAGCTTGGACTTTATAATTTGCCAAAATCTATAACTTGGATATTGAGACCGGTACTAATTCTATAAATGTAGAGAAACATTTTGGTAATAATCAATTACAAGTACAGAGAAATCCATTAAAAAGTGATGACCCAGGGAAGCTGGGATGGCTCAGCGGGTTAAGCGCTCACTTTGCAGCTGGGGAGCGCAAGGATCGAAGCCCCGCCCCCACCCAGGTGGACCCATGTGCTGGACTAGGGTGTACCCCTAGTTTGTTCTTGCCGGGGCCTATGCGGGAGGCTCTGGGCCCAGTACCTGCCCTGTGTAGCCCGTGCCCACCTGTGGAGTGAAACTAAATTATATGGAAAACTAATGCTGTCAACTATGGAGACTGCTCTGGGCCCTCCCATTTCTCTCTGTCTCTGTCTATCAAAAAAACAATAAAAATAAATCTTCAAACAAACAAAAAAAATGACCCACCAGGAGATGGACAGGAAAACTGGAATACAGATACATATTTTTGGTCTCTGCCTTTGAAAATTTTACATTCACTTATATCCTCTAAATATAATTTATTTTGTCTGCTCCTGGTTTAAGTAAAGTGAATGTTGAGTATTCATTACATGTGTGTGATGACACAGAGATAATGTAAAATATTCTTATAACCTGCCCCAATAAGGAGTAGCTATTTGTGATTGTAAGGATATGGTTTGTTCTTGTGGAGGCATATTAGGAATTTATTTTGGGGAGATCGGGATGGTTCAGAGGTTGAGTGCTTGCTTAGCAGCTCCAGGGACCAAGGATTGAATCCCAGCCCAGGCCTGTGTAGGTCCATAGGCTGAACTGGGGTGTGCTTCCCATGTGGGAGGCCCCCAGTTCAGTTCTTGTGGGGGCGAGCTTCCCAAGTGTGGGAGGCCCCCCACCCCCATGTGGCACCTAGCTTGTGGGGGCATGCCTCTGGTGAGGGAGGCCCCCATCTGTTCGTGCCCTGCATGCCCCCCACCCTGCCCACCCGTGTGGAATGAAACCATGTCAAAAACTGATGACGATGACATGCAGCTGTGGAGACAGCTCTGGGCCCTCCCCCTTTTCTCTGTCTCTGTCTCTCTTTGTCAAAAACAATAAAATAAATCTTAAAAAATTTTTTATTTTAATTCCCCATTCACAATGAATTTACAATTAGTTCAGATAAGATTTAGAAAAAAAGTGAAAATATTAAAGAATAATTTGGTACTATTCAGCCTGCTGTTGGTTGAAACAGCAATTAGAAATAAGAAGAGTGATCTGAGAGTTTAAGGGTAAGGGTACAACTTGACCTAAATTTGATGGTATATTATAATGAGAGCAGTATTTAAATGTTCATTCATGGATTGAGATAGATCTGAGCTGTCTTGCTGTTTACTTACGTAAATTGTGATCTTAGACAAATTATTTGTTTCAATTTCTTCAATGTAATGTGGCTCATAACAATGAATGTAAATCTTTAGCGTAGTGTACTCGCATAGCCTATCCCTTGTTAGTACAATAAATTACTTTCGTGCTATTATTATGGAGAGGATTTAAATAAGCAAGGAATGCCCAAAGGAGAGAGAGTGCTTAAGCAAAGACAAAGTATGCATTTTTACGGGGTCAGAAGCAAATCCTTATTAAAGGTTGACTAAATAGAGAAGGACAGGGTGATGATTAGCATTCAAAGCAGAAGATTTTATGGGCCCCAGGGAGAAAGTAAGGTTTTTAAGGAGTCCACTGATGAGATTAAATACGCATTTGGAAAGATAGCAGAAGAAATGTGAAAGGAAGCCTTAGGGAAAAACTAAGGGAGTGGTAGAAGCAGGGGAGATATTGTCAGAAAGCACATTGCATCAGTTTTGGTGAAATTTGTGGTACGGTAGTAGGTAAGAGAAAAAGGGATAGATTCCAGAGTATTATAGAAAATCAAACCTATCAGACTTGTAAAATATGTGAATATGAGGGATGAGGAAAATGTAATGCTGAGAATAATTCCTAAATTTTTAGTTTGGGAGACTTAAATGAATAGCTTGGGTAGTTGATGATGCTCTTAACTAGAAGAGAAAACAAGTTAGGAAAATGCAGTGATTTTCATTTGAACTGTATTGCATTTGAAGTACATCCAAAATATACTTAGATGGAGATATCTGACAGATAGAAATAGAAAAATAAGTGAAGGGAAGTAGAATAATTCTGAAATAGGAACTAGTCAAGATTTCCTGTGCTCACTCCCATGAGGCAATTTATCCTTCTCAGTGTGGTGAGTCTTTAAGGGAGAACGCTTTGCGGGGAGCAGGAAACTGCTGTCAAAATTAGGTATATAAACTGGGATGGTATCGGATCTGTGTTAGTCAATATAGATCCCAACGGATTGGCAGACCAGAGCTTAGGGGTGTGAGACTCAGAAAAGGCATACCCGTATTTTCCGGCGTATAAGACGACCCCCTAATTTTACAGTTAAAACATAGGTTTAGGCCTATATTCGCTGTATAAGACTACCCCCCACTTCCGAGGCTGTAGTCTTATACAGCGAATGTAGGCCTAAACCTATGTTTTAACTGTAAAATTAGGGGGTCGTCTTATACGCCTGGTCGTCTTATACGCCGGAAAATACAGTATTTGTACCGTACAGATCAAATTAATTACACCTGGAAACATAAGCTCATGTGTGTAGTGAGTTACTTAAAAAATAAATTAAGTAATTGCAAATAGTGATTCTATATGTAATAAAATACATCTTTCTGTGTTTTTCCACATAGTACATGTTGGAGCTAAGGTTTTGGCTATTGCTGTCTGCTTAGGAAGCTTCCTGATTATAAAAACAAGATAGAAGTTCTCTGACAAAAACCACAATATCAGACAGTTTTGACATAACATGCCTTATTACCAGATATGTAGCTGAAACAACTTGAAAGTGAATAGAGAAAGAAAAAATAAATTATTTATATCAATGACAAGCAAATACTCAACTTTAGGGGTGTCCAACCTTTTGACTTCTCTGGACCACACTGGAAAAATTGTTTTGGACCACACATAAAGTACACTAACACAATAGCTGATGAGCTAAAAAAGAAAAACAAAATTGCAACAAAATATAATGTTTTAAGAAACGTTATGAATTTATGTTGGACCGCATTCAAAGTCATCTGGGGCTGCATGCAACCCATGGGCCACAGGTTAGACAAGATTTTTTTTTTAAGATTTGTTTTATTGTCCTTGACAGAGAGAGGGGGGGGGGGGGGGGCCCAGAGCAGTTTCCATAGCTGCATGTCATCAGCCCTCAACTGTTTCATTCCATACAGGTGGGCATGGGCTGCCCAGGGTAGGAACCGGGCCGAGAAGGGGGGGGCGGGGGGAGATGCTCCCCCATGGGTGGCACGCCTCCACAAGCTGGGGACCAAACTGGGGGCCTCCCACATGGGAAGCACACCCCAGTTCAGCACGTGGGTCCAGACAAGCCTGGGCTGGGGCTGGGATGGGAACTCAATCCTTGGACTACGGGGCTGCAAAGCTGCAAAGCAAGCACTCAACCCGCTGAGCCATCCTAGCATCCCCAGGTTAGACAAGCTTGAATTAGGGCATCAGTCATGATTCAGTATTTGTTCAAGTCAAGAGTCAAAACAGAAAGGTAAAAGAATGATTGTAGAATTTATTACTCTAGAATGTTATTACACCCAGACTATCTCTAGTTTTCTCAATGTCCCAAAGTGAAGAACTTTTATATAGATTTTAGACAGTGAATTTCAACTGGCTCTCTGATGCTGTGATTACCATCTTTTCGTCCACACCTATATGGTGATTGTCCTGTTGCTTCTCCAGAACCCCTATACCTGCTCTCCATCCTGGAGTCTAAGGGCAGGAAAGTACATCACTGGGGTCAGTGCTCTCAGCCTTCAAAGTGAGTTTGGCAGTGGTGAGGAAGCACAGACAGGAAACTGTGTGGTGGGAAGGGATGAGGTCAGCATATTTATTCCCCAGGCTACTTGGGGCTCTCAGTTGCCTCTCTGGGAAGTCACTACTCCTTTTAAAGGGGCCTGCTCTACATGACTCACTCTTCCATGTTCTGGGAACCTCTCTCTCCTCTTGTTGCTTTGGATCTAAGAATTATAACTGTTGTATAGTCCTAGATTTATGCATATTCCTTCAGTTCCCTGTACCTTGGCCCACACCCTTCTAATTGGTCCCTTGAGGGGAAAGGGAGAAACATTAAAGTACCTTAACTGGAGGTTTTCTATTACAATTTTTAGTACTATTCAAAAAGAACTACATGTAACATGAAGCAAACTACAATTTCCGAAACTAAAAAGCACTTCATATTGTAGTTCACTACTTAAACTAGCCATATTTTATTGGATGTGCTATCTTTATAATAACATCGCAGATTTTTATTGTGGAAATCTACTTTAGAGATCATTCTGGTCTAACCTTTTCTTTAAATGAGAAAATGATTGGACAAAGACATGTAATCAATGAGTAAAAGTGTAAGAACTTAAATCCCCAGTGTCCTTCCTCTCTAGCCAAGGTGATTTACCCTTCAGCTGTCCCTCCTTTGTTTCTCTGGAGGCTTCTTCATTCACTTGGTTCAGAGAAAAATTGTCCTTTCTGTGGTGAGTGCCACTGGTTCTTTGGAATACCTGAAGACTCAGGTAGGACTAGGGACCTGGAATTCTCGCTAAAGACTTGCAATGTAGTCCTATTTTCAGTTGCATTACTTCTCCTGCCTTCTGAAATTGGGCCTTTCTATTGCTAACCCTTTCTAAGGGTCTTCGGATCATTTTTGCTTATACTTCCCCATGAAGACAGTTAGGATTCAAATTCCTGATGATGGCGTCAACTTAGGCTTCAACTCCCAACTTCAGCTAGCTCTGCAAAACAAATGTTAGAGGTCTTAAAATAACAGCCATCACTCTCCTATCTCTTACAATTTCTGAGGGACAGGACTTTTAAAATGACTCAGTTGTAAAGCCCAAGTCTGGCTAAGAATCTAACATTCCATTGCAATCAGATACAGCTAAAACTGGAGGGCAGGTGGGAACTAGCTAGGAATCTCTAGTAGTATCTCTCTGTGGGTTGGTTTAGACTTTCTCACAGCATGGCTGCCTAAGAGCAGTTCGGCTGCACACTGGGTGATTGAAGACTTCCAGGCTGAGAATTCCAGTGAACAAGTGTAAGCTGTATCACTTTTTATGGTGTAGGTTAAAAGTCACATAGTGTCACTTCTACCATATTCTTTTGACAAAAACATTCACAAAAGCCCACTCAGTTTCAGGGGGACAGAATAGAGACCCCTGCTCTTGATGGGAGGGGTGTCAAAGTCACATTTCAAGAAGTACACATGGGATGGAAGATATTGTTATAGCCATTTCTGGGAAATTGAATCTGCAGCACAACTCCTCTATCTAATTATTTCCTGTATATATATATATATTTTTTGTTAGACCAAAGAGTTTTTAAATTATGAAATATATCAATCATACAAAAAAGGTATAGAGAATAATATAATAAACACTATTTACCACCTTGCTTTAGAAATAAAACATTTCCAATAGTTAAAACTCCTCTTTGCTTACATTTCTCTTTCTTTCATTTTTCCAAAGGGATAAACATTGTCCTATATTGGGTGTTTACTATTGTCATTTCTGTCTTTGTACTTTTAATACTATACATATACATGTATCTGTAAACAATAGTAAATTTGGAATTTTTTTAAGCTTTACATCACATGATTCTTTATAACATTGAAACTTATATTTTAAACTCAATATAATTTTCTGGGATTTATTCATGTTGATATATAGCTCTAATACAAACTTACTTTAAGTCTCAGATTGTTAAATGTGTTAGGTTTTGTGAGCAATCTCTGTTGCAACTACTCATTTTGCAGTTGTAGTATAGTTCTACTCACTATGTAAAAGAATGGGTGTGCCTGTGTTCTTTTTTCCTCTTTCTTTAATGTTTTTTTGACAACCCCCTCCTCTGCTTTTCCCCTTCCTCCTCCCCCGCCCCCTCTGCCCTTACCCTCTGATAACCACTAAACTCTCATCTGTGTCTATGAGATTTTGTGTCTTTCTTTCTTTATCTTATACCTTTGTTGCTTTCAGTTTTATAACCCACATATGAGTAAAATCATATAGTTCTTGACTTTTTCTGTCTTATTTCACTCAGCATGATAATCTCACGATCCATTCATGTTTCTGCAAATGACAGGATCTCATCTCTTCTTATCGCTGAGTAGTATTCCATTATGTATATGTACCACAACTGTATCCAGTCTGCTATTGGAGGACACTTTGGTTGTTTCCATGTCTTGGCCACTGTGAATAATGCTGCAATGAACATCAGGGTATATATATATTTTTGTGGAAAAAGTTTTTAGATTTTTGGGGTAGATACCCAGAAGAGGGAATGCTGGGTCAAATGGCAATTCTATTCTTAATTTTTTGAAGACCCTTCATACTGTTTTCCATAGTGACTGTACCAACTTAAGTTCCCACTAGCAGTGTATGAGGGTTTCTTTCTCCCCAAGCCTCTCTAACACTTGTTATTATTTGTCATGTTGATGACAGGCATTCTAACAGGTAAGAGGCAATATCTCATTGAGGTTTTGATTTGCATTCCCCTGCCTGTGTTCTAATAAAACTTTATTTACAAAAACTGGTGGCAGAGTACAGAATTTGGCCTATGGAGCACAGTTTATTGACTTCAGCTCTAGTATAAAATTTATGATACTTCAGATATTAATAGGGTGACCAGACGTCCCGCTTTTGGTGGGACAGTCCCAATTTTTAACAATTTGTCCTGCGTCCCGTGGCGTTTTAAAAAAGTCCCAATTTTTGGAAAGAATGCATAACAAGCTAGGGAACGGTGGGAGATAGACCAAATTTTTAATCAAGAACCCCCCACTCCCCACCCCCACCCCACCCCCATCAATGGTGTCCTGCTTTACCAATGTTAAAATCTGGTCACCTTAGTATTGTTATTCTCCGAAAGTTACTTTAGGTTATAATCCATCCCTAACCACATCCTCATCTTGCCCCTGTGCCTTAAGAAATTTTGAGACACTGAGTAAAATGGACAGATTTGCTAGATTTTTATTTGTTGAAAGCTTTATTGGATTCTGTTTTTCATTGTTTATTATTGAGGGTAAGGGTCAGTAGACTGCCTTTAGATTCCTCTAGATGTTTGTTTTTTTTTTAATTTGGCCTGGCTCTTTCTTACTTTGCCTTCTCACCCTAGAAAACTTCAACTCACATCTCAAGATTTCTCCCAAATGCTACTTCCTCCAGGATGCCTTTTTCTGATACCTCTTAGGCGATGGACATGCTTTCCCTGTATTCCCATACTTAGTCCAAATCTCTACTCTAACACTTAACTTAGAGCTATAATTATTTGTTTGCATGACTGTCTTCCCCATTAAATTTTTGATCCCCTAAAGCAGGGATTCCCAACCCTGTGCTCGCGGGCGCCATGGCGCCCGCGGCCCGATTTGTGTGCGCCCACCATTATTTGACTGCATCAGAAGTTTTTCATAAACACTAAGTAAAACTATCATTTATTTTTATACATTTGTTAGAATTTTAAAATATTGTTTGAGTATCTACACAGGTTTATCATATTTGTTGGTATGTTTGCGATATCGTATGTATAAGTTTTTCCCTAGCTTTCGCCTTTGTACATGTCGCGTCTTGTTGAGCCGCTGCGCTCTTTAAACTCTCCTCCACCCAACCGGGAGACGCCAAGTTGCCATTTTGATTGCGGTTGCTGGACTGATCGGGTCGTGACGGTTAGCTAGGATCACAGTGTTTTGATATATTCGATTTTTTTTTTTATTATATCTTTTTATATTTATAGAGAGTAATTGTTTTATCTTCAGTGCATATTTATTTCTATTTTACTTTTGACAGATAGAGAGAGAGACAGAGACAGAGACAGCTAGAGAACCGAACTGTGGGAACTCCCCAGTTCAGCATGTGGGTCCTGCCTGGGCCGGAGCCGGGATTCGATCCTCGGTCCTCGGGGCCTCAAAGC
>PVKE010012878.1:0-37526 GCA_004027555.1 Craseonycteris thonglongyai
GTATTGTCTTTCCCAGGTTTTGGTATTAGGGTGATATTAGCTTCATAGAAAGAGTTGGATAGTACTGCCTCCTCTTGAATTTTCTGGAGTAGTTTGAGGAGGATGGGCATTAGTTCTTCTTTGAATGACTGGTAGAATTCATTGGTAAAGCCATCTGGTCCAGGCCTTTTGCCTTTGGGCAATTTTTGGATAATTGTTTTAAGTTCTGTACTGTTGATTGGTTTATTTAGGTTATCCAAATCTTCTTGGTTCAGTTTAGGTAAACTGTATGTTTCTAGAAATTTGTCCATTTCCTCTAGGTTGTCAAATTTGTTGGCATAGAGTCTTTCATAATAATCTCTTATGATTGTTTGTATTTCTGCAGCATCAGTTGTAATCTCTCCCTTATCGTCAAACTATAACCTTTTATTCTTTTTGTGAAAAGGGATTATATTCTCTCCCCAAGTCTGGAGATGACCAGAAACATTAAAGTTTGGTATGGTTTTATTTATTATCGGATTGCTTCTTGGCCTTTTCGCTAAGATCAGGTGTATTTATCATCTGTGTCTTATGTCTGAACACTGCTCATTTAATAGAGAAAAGAAAGTATACTAGGTAACACGTTCATTTTGACCCAGACTAATACAAGGCACAATATTGTCCTGAACACATTTTCCTTATATTTGTTAACTTTATGGAACATCTACTTTCTCTATTCAGGGTGGAATTTCACTGAATTCATTCAATAAGCTGACCAGTAACAGCACCCATAGCTGTACCCTCTGTACTCCAATGAGGAAAGATGATAGTAATAAAGCTTGGGTTATGTCTGCTCTTTTGATACTTAGTGATAGTTCCTTCTCTCTTTACTCTCTTTGTCTGGGGGGCAAATGCTTTTTGTACCAGGCCCTTAGCATGGGTCATACTTTGAACATGGAATTTAGCCAGCAAAGAGCTGGTGAATAGTACAAGTGATAATGTATGACTTTCTGTTCTATCTTTAAATAGCCTCATATGGACACTTGACAAGTTGGATGATAAAATATGCTTCTGTGGTACTCAAAGAGAATTAACCCCCTGGTCAACTTTCCTAGACTACTGTTCTGGTCATCTTTGTGGTGTATGAACTATGAGGTTCTGGTGCGCAGAGCTCCCTGCATCAGGAGCAGCCAGTACATTTTGATAACTAGCATCAAGGTGGGCATATTAGTCAGAGATTCTCCACGTAAGATATTTGTGGGGTTTTTTTGTGAGAGGTCATCGGTCAATTTACTTACTACCTCTGAGACTGAAATCCTACTGGATAAGCAAAGATAAATACTGTTACAAGATATATGCTAAACAGAAAAGAAAAGCAAAGCTCTGAGAGGTTAGATGTACCGTAACAAAATGACTTTCATAGATGAACACTGGGGTTATTATGTTGTGTTCTGATGTGATTTTACTGAGGTCTACCTCCCGTGAAAGTGTGGTCTTCCCAGAAGGTAGGTGTTCCTTCCAAGAGCCTTTTTTTTTTTTCTTTCCTTTTGTAAAGAAAAAAAAAAAAGGTACTTGAATAAAAAGTCAGAAGTGAGAAGACGGGCTTGGGTACCATAGTCAATAGTCTCTCTGTCCCCTCTACACCACACAGGCCAAGAGGGCACCTGTCATACCAATGCAGATTCTCTCTCTGCTTCTGACATTACCTTGTCTTTACCAGTGTCTTATTTTAGCAAAAGTGAGCTGAGCCCTCAGGGAAATGTGAAGCTAAGAGGCATGGGACCGGAGTGCATGGAGATTTCCTGCCAGGCTTAGACACAAGTGCACTTTAGTTTCTTAGATAAAAGTTCCCGACACACTCAGGAGTAAGCCCGGGTCTGCTGACTCACAGCACCACATCATTTCTTCCTACCAGACCTCATGGCTTTGGCTGCCCATAGTTATAGACTGTTGGAGTTGGAAGAAGGGGCCTCTGAGATCATTGTAAAGTTGATTCTCATTTTATAGAAGAAAATTACTTATGTGCCATGCCCAAGTTCATGTTTCAAGCTAATGACTGAGGTGGGGCTGAACTGAAATTTTCAAATCCTTAGCTCAGTGCTATTTCTCTGAAATTTGTCTCTTTTCAAAGAATGCATTTTTAGAGATTGTGGGCCTTTTATAAATGTTTCCGAAAGTTTAAGCTTTATTTGTGATCACAGATGTTTATATCCCATAGAAGACTGAAGTCACACATTAGCTTCTTGAAATAATTAAATTGAGAATGCTTATTTTACTCTAAAACATGTACTTTATTTTTTCAAATTAAAAACATTTAGGAAAGAATATTTTTTCTCCTGATACAGAATGTAAATATAACTCTAACATTATTACCTTTATTAGACAATAAAATTATGGATTTAGAACCTACATTTTGATCAGTTTAAGAAAGTCAAACTTTATGAAACTTGGATTACTTTATTCACCTGAACTAGTCACCCTAATTATAGAGCAGTGGTCCCTAACATTTTTGACACCAGGGACCAGTTTCATGGGAGACAATTTTTCTATGGACTGGTGGTGGTATTGAGGATGGTTTTAGGATGATTCAAGTACATTGCATTTATTGTGTAGTTTATTTCTATTGTTATTGTATTGTAATATGTAATAAAATAATTATGCAACTCACCATAATGCAGAATCAACACGAGCCCTGAGTATGTTTTCTTGCAACTAGATGGTCCGATCTGGGGGTGATGGGAGACAGTGACACCCAAAGTGTGTTTCTTATGTCTAGTTTACTCCATAATCTCGTTTTGGTTGCTATCACTGCAGAAGACCCTTCTTCACAAAGATAGGGTGTTGGAAGTGGACACAGTGCTTTTGTGGTAACCTCAGTGTGTTCCTCCTTAACTTTAATCCAGAATGTGCAGAAATTTGAAGTTGTCTCTCACATACTTTTATGGCCACCATCATTTGCAATCTCAAGCAGTTGATGCTCTTTTAACATGGACAAAGTTGATTCACCTGGCTTATTCACAAATGAGTCACCGACCAATTCCTTCCCAGTATAGGGGTCATTTGTAGGTGGAAAATAATATTCAGACTCTTAAAAGCTGAAATAACAGATCATGCATGCACCAGCTGGGAGAAAGAAGGCCCTGGCTTAGTCTCTTTCAAAATCTCTTAACCCTGTTCATGCTCAATGGTTTTTACTGTATTCACATGTCAAAAATCCCAATGTTCACTCATCGCTCCCAGAATTTCAGTTTGGCTTTGAATGCAGCCCCTTCATCTGCTGACTTGAACACAGTTGTCGCTTTCCTCTGAAGTGACAGATTGAGTTTATTGAGCAGGTTGAGTATGTCACACAAGTAAGCAAGTTTTACAACCCATTCTGTGTCACTGAAGTGTGCTGCCAGTGGTGACTGTTTATCTAAAAGAAATCTCTGGAGTGCCCTCATCACTCAAAAACTCTAGCCATGATCTACCTTTAGAAAGCCTTGTCACTTATGTGTGTGCTCTGCATCCATTTCCTCACAGAACTGTACAAATAGACATGAGTTAAGGACATATACTTTAATGTAGTTGATAATTTTAATCACGTCCTGCAAAACATTCTTAAGTTCAGGTGACCTCTTTTGGCTAGCCAGCATTTCTCTATGGATGACACAGTGCGTAGACTCACATTCAGAAGCAACCTCTTTGACCCAAGTAGTGAAATCAGAAAGCTGTCCAGTCATGGCAGTTGTTCCGTCTGTGTGTAATATACTGACACAGAATGACCAACTCAGTTTTCCTGATATGTAATCAAAGACTTGAATAGTTCTGCAGCTGTGATGTTGGTTGGCAACAAAAGTGCACATAACATATCCTCATACACATAATCCTGAAAAATATATCGCACAAAAACAAGCTTAGTTACCTTGTTGTCAGCATCAGAGTTCTTTTCAACCTGGATTGCCTACCACAATGACTTGATAATCTTCTCTAACAATTGTGTCTCAATATCCTCTGCTATTTCATCAATTTGTTTAGTTATGGTACTAGCTGAAAGAGAAACATGTGCCATCTCTTGAACCTACAGCCTCTCCTAAAAGTTCACCACAAATGTCCTTAGCAGTAGGCAGGATCAGCTCTTCACCAAGAGTGAAGGGCTTCTTAGCTTTAGCAATGTAGTTAGCCACCAAGAATGATGCTCTCAGTGCAGACACGTTTGATGAAGTGGTGGCCTTCAGTAATTGCTTCTGTGCTTTGTGTTCATGTGTTTGCTGTTGTTGTTGTTGTTGATTTGTTTTGTTTTGTTTTTTGATGCAAGGTCCTTGGTCTCCATGTGGCAAAGCAGTTTTGAGGGTTTCATGGCTTTGTTGGATAGCCAGTTGCCACATACTATAAAATGGAACTGGAGAATGTGAGTCACCTGTTGCAATGAATCCATAATTTAAATAAGACTCTTGGTATTTTCCTTTAAATGCATTTTTTTTGTTGTTGGTATTCTAAGAGTCTTCTGCTGTCTCATCATTGGGTCTTTCCCTCTTCAAAGAAGCTCTCCAGTGAAGTTTGTGTTTTACTCATTTGGACTAGGGTTAGCTTGTGGGCTTATTTAAACTGTGACTGAGATAAGTGTGCAGTGAGGGAAAGAGGCAGGGATGTAACTGGTAAAGAAAATAATGGGCAGACCATGTGTGGACTAAAATGTCAAATTCTGACTTAAAGCCTACCACTAGATGCAACTGTACAATTGAACTACATCAACTCACTTACCACTATAAAGACTGCCACCAGGTGCAGCTTAATTGTCACTTGCCACTCACTGATATGGTTTTGATATGAATCATATGATATGATTTATTATGGTCTCTTTTTAGGCAAATCTCTTTGCTAATGTTAATCTGTATTTGCAGCCACTCCTCAGCACTAGCATTACCACCTCAGCTCTACCTCAGATCATCAGGTATTAGAATCTCATAAGGAGCGTGCAACCTAGATCCCTTGCATGCACAGTTCACAATAGGGTTTGAGCTCCTAAGAGAATCTAATGCCACCACTGATTGGACAGGAGGCGGAGCTCAGGTAGTAATGTGAGCCATGGGGAGTGGCTGTAAATATAGATGACGCTTTGCTCGTTGGCACACTGCTCACCCTCTGTTGTGCATCCTAGGCGTTGGGGACCCCTGATATAGAGGACCAAAATAAGTTCTCTGAAAACATCTATTTAGAGGTGCTGGTAAAATACAGAATACCTACTTAAATTTGAACTTCAGCTAAATAGTTTTCTGTAGCATAAGTATGTCCCATGCAATATTTAGGTCATATTTATACTAAAAATTCTGTTTGTGGTTTATCTGAAATTCAAATTTAACTGGGAATTCTGTATGTTGTTTCCTAAAGCTGACAACCTTAACGTTAACATTGCATTAAGTGCAGCTGTGAGAACAAAGAGACAGGGTGTGCAGTCAGCCTAGTGCAGTGGTCGGCAAACCGCGGCTCAGCTCGAGAGCCGCATGCGGCTCTTTGACTCCTTGGCTGCGGCTCTTCCACGAAATGCTTAGTGCAGGCACGGAATGTTATTTATGAACTTGCCTTGCAAGAGACGAGTAAACATTTTTGAAACGCAAGCCTACAGAAAAGAGGCACATTTACCATCGCCAATTTAAAGAATTTCTAATTGAGGTAGAGAGTGAGTATGCAGATCTTCTGGTGCATAACAAGGCTCGTTGGTTATCGAGAGGAAACATTTTAAAACGTTTCGCTTCACTGTTTACTGAAATAAAAGCATTTCTTGAGAAGAGTGTTCACTATGCAGAGCTAACGAACGATCTGTGGATCCAGAAATTTATTTCATGGTGGATGTTACTTCTCATCTAAATCAGCTTAATCGTAAGTTACAAGGAAAAGGAAACACAATTTTTTCGATGTTAGAAGAAGTAATTTCATTCGAAAACATTGTCGCTTTTTGCCGAAGATTTTGAAAGAGAAACTCTAATTCACTTTCCATGCCTATTGAAATATTGTCGAGACACTAAGTCTAATATTGACATTTGCTATTTCAGAACAACGCTGTTAAATAGGAAGGAAACTTTTCTCAGCAGGTTCAAAGACTTTAGAAACAGCAAAGCAACATTAGCCTTTGTTAAAAAACCTCTGAATGCCACAGTAACAGGAATAAATTTTTCGCCCTTTAATATTGATATTGGCAGCTTTGAAATGCAGTTGCTGGATTTAAAAAATAAAGAATTGTGGAGCTCAAATTTGAGCGTCTTTGTGCCGATTTAGAGAAAAATAAATTGTGAATTAAGTTTACAGCACAAGTGGTCTGCTTTGAAAGATCTGGAGAGGGAGGATATGTTGATTTTTATCACCTGGAATAGTATTCCTGACTCATATGATCAACTGAAGAAACTAGCATTTGCTGTTCTTTCCTTATTTGGGTCTACATATTTATGCGAACAATCATTTTCAAGCATGAACTTTATCAAGAGTAAATTAAGAAATCGGCTTATTGATGAGAACTTGGAATTGTGCCTAAAATTAAAAACAACAACATACAAACCTGACTTACCCTTACTTTCCAAGGAAACACAAGGCCATTGTTCACATTAGTGGAGTATTTGTAGTTTTTTTTTTTAAGGATACCTTTTATATTATTTAACTTGTTATATTTTTAAATATTATCTTTATATAAGTATGATACCAAGTTTTATTTAATGTACCGTTAGTTAAACTAAGACATATTTAGCAAAGGCAAGCTCGAGAGTGTACTTTTAATCCTAATTATTTCCATAAAAATGTCTCTACTAAAGTAAAGCTTAAGTTTAAAAAAAATGGCTCTTTGAATAAACTTCAATTATGTATTGTTTATATTTGGCTCTTTTGGATGACGAGTTTGTCGACCACTGGCCTAGTGGTTCAGGGAATGCTTCTATCGGAAGTGGTATCTAGACTCAGGTTTAGCAGATGAGGAAAACCTAACCATGTGATTAGACATAGGAATGGTGTTCTGGGCAGAAGCAATGGAAATAGTGAAAGCTCAGAAGCTTGAATCCGGTTGGTGTCTGTTTGTTGAGGATCTAGTAAGAGTCAGAAGGGGGAGAGCTTCGGGTATGAACATGCTTATGCCTCAGAGCATTCTAATGCGAACTGGAGGGTACATTTCAGGAGGGTGGGTTTGGAGGTAAGAAGGTCAGCTTGGAGGCTCCTGCTGTAGTAGTCTTCATCGTCTTAGAGTGATGAAGCAGACCTAGGGCTGTGGTAAAAAAAGAATGAACAGACCAAACTAAAAAGTCCTTGAATATCAGTTAGATGTGGGCCTCATAAATAATAGGTAATAACTAGGTAGTGTTTTCACTTTAGGGTAATAGAATTGTAGATGTGGTAAATGCATACAATATTTTAAAGACCCTTTCCACTTTAATTAACAAATGTTAATTTTCTTCCAAGTGATTATTTTGATAGCGTGTATACCCAAAAGCCTATTGTCAGGCATGTGAGAATGGTCTAATGGTATTCAAGAAAAAGACTGACACTTGTTTTCCCTTCCCTTCCCCTTTTCTTTCACTTCTCCACCATTTATTACAGGGGTGTCTAATCGTTTGGCTTCCCTGGGCCACAATGGAAGAAGAACTGTCTTGGGTCATACATAAAATACACTAACATTAGTGATAGCTGATGAGCTAATAAAAAAAAAACTCAATGTTTTAAGGAAGTTTATGAATTTGTGTTGGGCCCTATTTCTGCGGTCCACCGGCTGTGGGTTGAACAAGCTTGATTTATTAGCTAATAGTTTTGTAGTTCAGAAATCTGATAGGATGTGGCTTGGGTCTCTGCTTAGGGTATCACAAGGCTATCTATAATCAAGGTGTTTCCTAAGGAGAGTTCTCATCTGGAGGGCCTACAGAGAAATTTGCCTTCAAGCACATCCAGGTTGTTGGCAGAAGTCATTTTCTTGCAATTGTGAGACTGAGGTTTTTATATCCTTGCTGATTGTAGCTCGGGGGTCATACTCATTTTCTTAATGTTGTCTATAGGGAGTACCATCTAATTTACACATATTTCTGTTGGTCCTTGCTGTGACATCACCCTATCTGCCATTCTGTTCTCGTCTAATAGTACCAGCACTTTCCTTGAAAACCTACATAAACTTCTGTAGTTTTCGTCCACTCTTTCTGCAGGGTGCTAGCCACTCCACAGATGGCACATCATCCTGTCACTTGTACCTTTTTCTGGCCCATTCTTCAGCTACAACATCCTCTAAATAATGCATGCTCAGACTGCTGCTTTTTAGTTCAAAACTATTAGATGAAACACCAGGACTACACAGAATTCCCATGGTCCCCAGGCCTGCACTCTGAAACTAGCTTAACATATCAGTGTCTGTAAATTTTTATTCCAGGTTTTAGACCTGGCCAGGTTTATGACTTTTTACCCCTGACCCTTGAGGCATTCAGGTTTTTTTCTTTTTGTTTTTCCTGTTGGCCCCAGTGGAGTTGTGCTTTCTCAAACCACCTAAATGTAGGCTAAGAGATTCATTTTTCCTTAAGACACCTTCCAGAAACTTTATGTCTCATATCTTTCCTCTAGAAACCACTTTCTTTCTTTTTTTTTAATATTTATTTATTTATTTTTATTGTTTTTTTACAGAGAGAGAGAGAGATACAGAGACAGAGAGAGAACTGAACTGGGGGAGCTCCCAGTTCACCACATGGTTCCTCACGGGCCGGGGTCGGGATTTGATCCCTGGTCCCCGGCGCTGCAAAGTGAGTGCTTAACCCACTGAGCCATCCCGGCTTCCCTTAGAAACCACTTTCTCTCTACATATGCATATTCCTTAGAGATCAGTTGTGGGTCTCAGACTTTTTCTTACCACTTAGCTCTGTTCAATTAATGACGTTTTCAATCTGTTGTATGTTGCCAGATGTCCTACATCAAATCTTCCTGCCTTCTCTGGAGATCTGCCCTACCTTCCCACTTCCTCAGACACATTATTTTTTAAACCATTATCCACTTTTTTCATAGTTACTCTCTTAATGTCCCCCAGCAGTCTATTTGGGCGGCTATTTTTTCTCAAAAACCATTTTTTTTTAATTAGTGTTTTTAAAATTATTTATTTATTTTGGACAGAGAGAGAGAGAGACAGAGACAGAGACAGAGACAGAGACAGAGATACAGAGGCAGAGAGAGAACTGAACTGGGGGAGCTCCCAGTTCAGCATATGGTTCCGCCCGGGCCGGGGCCGGGATTTGATCCCCGGTCCCCGGCGCTGCAAAGTGAGCACTTAACCCACCGAGCCATCCCGGCTTCCCCTCAAAAACCATTTTTAAGGCAACTTTATTGTCTAATTTATATATGTGTGTCAAAGTATCCAGCTTTAAGGGCATGGTTTGTAAGTTGTGAGAAATGAGGACCCACATAGCCACCAGTGAAATCGATATACAATGTTACTGCCCAATAAAACTTTTTATGATGGTAAGAAATACTCAATTCTGTGCTGTCCAATGTAGTAAGCCACAAGACACATGCTGTTATTTGAGCAATTGGAACGTGGATAGTGTGGCTGAGGAAGTGAATTTTTAGTTGATTTAATTTTTAAGATTGTAATGAATTTAAATAGCAACATATGGCTACTATAGAGCACAGCCCAACTACAGAACTTTTCCGTCACACCAAAATATCCCTAATCCCTCTTCCCAGTCAGCTCCCCACTACTACTCACCAGGCACCACGGATACTGAGTTTTTTACTTCAGAACTTCATACAAATGGAGTCATACTATGTAACCTCTTTTATGTCTGCCTTTTTAAAATGGGTTTTTTAAGGTATAATTCACATAGAAAACAATGCACAAAGGTAAAATGTACAACTCAGTGGTTTTTACTGTATTAACAGATGTGTGTGTGTTTGGGGTCGGGGACTTCTTTGGCTCAACATAGCATTTTTAAGATATAGTTCATGTAACAGTAGTTGTTCATTTTTATCTGTTTTCTATCTCCATAGAAACCAATATTCAATTGATGTCCAGTGTTTGTATAAGCAGAATTTATAAACTGAAACAACTCTGTGTAGTGCTTCTACTGCCTGTTGAAATCCTTCCTGAGAGGCTATTTTTCTTTGCTCTTTGGATGAAATGTTAGAGCAAGGCCCATGACTTGGTTAGGTCACTTTCACATAACAAAATGCCTCTGGCCACTCTCTGTCACAAGAATACTCTCGTCTAGGAAATTAAGGTTCATTTAAGTGTACTAATTTAAACATGTTGAACTTTATTGAAACTTGAACGTTTTTCCCTGCTGCCACGCTAGCCTGTTTGGAAGCCTGTGGCAGAGGGCAGAAGTGTGAAATTGCCCACTTCTTCACTGGGCATTTTTTCTCCCTGCCCCAGTGAACTCATTCAGCTCATGAACGCTTTGGGATTGAGCAGGTAGAACAGGGCTGTCCAGCCTTTGGCTTCATTGGGCCACAGTGGAAAAAGAACTATCTTGGGTCACACAACATACACTAACACTAATAATAGCTGATGAGCTAAAAAGATCACACATCCGAAAATCTCATAATGTTTTAAGTAAGTTTACAAATTTGTGTTGGGCTGCATTCAAAGTCATTGTGTGCCACATAGGCCCACGGGCCACATGTGGGCCGCAGGCCACAAATTGGACAAGCTTGAGGTAGAGGGAGAACAGGGACTACCGCTGACATAATCTGGTAATGGTTCTTTTTTTTTTTTTTTATCTTTTTATATTTATAGAGAGTAATTGTTTTATCTTCAGTGCATATTTATTTCTATTTTACTTTTGACAGATAGAGAGAGAGACAGAGACAGAGACAGCTAGAGAACCGAACTGTGGGAACTCCCCAGTTCAGCATGTGGGTCCTACCTGGGCCGGAGCCGGGATTCGATCCTCGGTCCTCGTGGCCTCAAAGCGAGTGCTCAACCCGCTGAGCCGTCCCGGCTTTCCCCTGGTAATGGTTCTTTCCAGCTGTTTTGGAGGAGTTTCAGGGTTCTTTGTGTTTTGCAGATGATCAAAGCTCTCCCAGTACTGCTTAGGTGGATAGGGATTATGCAGAGTATACCGATATAGTCTAATTAATCCTCTCTACTCTTCATCTGTCTCCCCTCAGACTTTCTGAGCTCTGTTATAGCCTGGGGTTGATGAGTAAAGTTAAGTCTCACAAAACTGACTCTCAGACACTTTGCAATTCTGTGTAGGGTCTATTACCTCATTCTGAAAGGTGGAGGTGGTTGCCGCTGATGCCTTATGCTTCAGCTGAAAGGGAGAGGCAGTCTCATTTTAACATCCTGTTAAACATATATAATATTGATTCTTACAGTGTTTGCCAGCATTATACCATATGCCTTTCTCCTGTAGTCCATTGTGTTTAGAAGGAAAGGCACATTAATATCAGCCCTATTCACTCTCCAAGGCCCATTTCAAGAGGCTTTCTTCTCTCATCTCCAGAGATCTCTCTCAGGAATCATACAGCTGGTTCCTTGTTTGTATCACCTTTTTGTCTTATAATTACTTATAAGATCTTGTCTTTTATTGTAGTTATTTGTGGATATGCCTTGTGTTCAGTGAATTGTACCAAAAATTAATCTCTATTATATAAATAACCTTTACACTTCACAGAAATGTTCATGAATGTGTGTGTTCCCATTATATTTGGAGTCTGCTCCATGTAAGAATGGGATGGACATTCAATAGCTGAACACAAAGAGGCTACAGTTCAGTGCCTCCCTGCCCAGCAGGAGGTAGGTTTGGGGACTTGAAAAGAAGAGGATTGAATCTATTTAGCCGAACAGATCTCTTCTAGGCATGTTTTACATGATGAACATAAATGTTGCTAAATTAAAATGCCATTGTCTCTGAGCTGTAAGAATAATAGAAACCATCTTTTTTAAAATGGTAAATGTTTTAAAAAATGGGCCAAAATAAGAGTGCCCATATTATAATGTCATTATTTTCTTTTGTGCTCAATTTTTATTACGTATTACATAACACTTCAGAGTTAATTTATTGAATACTTATTAAATACTCTGCATCATTCTGAATGAAACATGTCTAACTCCTTCTTTACACCTGAAATAAAAGTGCATGCTTATTTTACTCTGTAGACTCTCCTAAATTTTTAAAATGTTAGTGTGTTATATGGTAGTAGCTTTGGCATTCACGTGATGAGTCCTAACAGATTTTTACATTGCCTCCAAAGAGAAGAGAAATTACTTAGTAACTATCCTGGGAGCTAGATGAGAACCTTGTCAGTATAATTAAATTTCTACCTATCGTCTTTTTGAAACTCACTCTGTAGAGCTATGCCTGAGGTATGGAGGTATTACAGGTACTGACATAAAGCAACATGGTTGCTACCACTTTCACATATCATGAATCCTTCGCTTAAGTGGCATATCAGAAGAGGAAATAGACTTCTTTTATGAACTCAACATCCCGTTTAGTAATTGGACCAAACTAAAGTCTTCATTCAAGGTCATAAAACTTTAGTGAGAAATAAGTAGCTAGAATTGCTATAATCCCCTTTTATCAAAGGACTCAAATATAGCTTCAGAGAAAGGTGGTAATTATTTTGTACTTCACTGTCCAGTTTTGTAGGCGTAGAGTATACTATTCTACAACTTAGGGAAATTATTAATTAGTAGACCACATGGATGATTTATCCTTTTATTGATTAGTAAATTCTGTTTGTTTTTTATTGAGTCTCTGTTATGTATAAGACATCATGTTAAGTAGAAGTGAAAAGATAAATGAGGTATGGAATCTGTCCTTAAGTCACTTTAGAAGGAAATAAGATATGCACATTAAAATAATCATAATCCTAAATAGTATGTTTTGATTGTCATTTAAGAGGTAAAACCAGTTAAGTATTTGTTGTACGTGTTCTCTGTGCTGGATGTAATAATTAGTAATGGACATGCTATAGTGAGACGGACACAGTTTCAGCTCTTAGGGAGCTCATATGGCTCAACCTTCCCAGTAGCTGGGTAGTAACTGACAGTGGGATTTTTAACACTTGTATGTCTACATGGCATCTGTGAACATCTCCCCAAATGCTTCCTAACTGACAGCTGCTGAGGAATGCCCCTCATATACCTTCTCACTAGTGTCATTGTTTTAGGGTTCTTTTCTGTCTTGGCTCTTCCATGGTGCTCAGAATACTTTCAGAAATTCGGAAGTAGTTTCTCTTCCAGAAAACTTGTAGGACCCATTACAAGTAGATAGTACACAACTAAAATTCATTAGTCTGGCTCTCTTAGACTTAATTTTTTAATCCAACACAGTACAGCACTTACTGATATACTATATATTAACAGTATAATATATATTACATAATATATTTATATTATATAATTGTAAAGTTATATATTATATATAATTATATAATATAACTTTATAAATATTAACTCATTTTTATCTCCACAAAAATCTGAGTAGTTTCTTTTATATCCTCATTTCTACATTTTAGAAGTGTGGAAACTGAGGCACAGCGTGGTTAGGTTGCTTGTCTCACGTTGTTCTTCTGATAAGTGGCAGCTCTGGGATTCAAGCCCAAGCAGCCTGGTTCAAGAGTCAGGACTTATCTCTTATATACTCCAACCACTCCCCAGTTTTATTAAGATTTAATTCACATAACTTTGAAATAGTTTAAGGTGTACAATATGACAATTTAATATATGTATACATTGCATAATGGTTGTTACAATACGTTTTAACATCCATCACCTCATATAGTTACAATTTTTTGTGTATGTGATGAGAACTTTTACCATGTACTCTTAACCAACTTTTACTTGTCAATTCATTTCTGTTCAGACTTCCAGAGGTGGGTAAGGTTGGCACACTGGTGCCCCACTTTACTGGGGTCCCGGAATTGCCCTTGCCTTGAGAAGTTTAACATTTCTGTTAAGGTTGTTGCAACCAGAAAGTACAGTTATTGCTAACCAGTTGTATTTTTCAGATTGAAACATATTTCCTTCTGAACTCTAAACATAACTAGTATAACTTTTGTTTCTCTTGACTAGGTAAGAGAAAACATCTACCGGTATATAAGAAAATTCATAGACAAAACGTGGTAACTCTTTTTATCTCTTCCCAGTTCTATCACTTGGTGTAGCCTAACTGCCAAAACAACCCCCAAATAGGACACAATCACAGTTCTGCTTCACATCACAGTTGATGTCGCTTGGTGGAGAGGCTGTGCAGTTATTTGTTGGCTCGTTTGGGGCTCCATATATTCCAGGCCTTCAGAGTCCCTTGGTTGCTGGTCAACAACCATTAGAAGAGAGAAGGAAGAAGAGGGACAAAGATTCTGTGGGAAGTTTTTAAGAGCCAGGCCTGGAGGTGCCATATATGACAGCAGCCTGCACCCCTTTTCATGCTTAGTCTCATTGCTTCACCCAGCTGCAAAGAGCCTGGGAAAGGTAGTCAAGGTCTGTGCTCAGCAGGAAAGTGGATATATAGTGAAAAACTAGATGGTCTCTGCTGAATCAACGAAAGTTTGATGAGCACAAATATGTTCTTTCCCACTTCCTCCATCCCTTCCTTCCAACAAATACTTAATGAGCATCTCCTAAAGTGTCCAGCACTTTAAGCTCTATGAAATATGATTGTGAACAAAAGCAGACATGGCCCATTCCCCGCTTGGAGCTGCCATTCATGACGCTATGGGGCAGTGGTAGACCTGCTAGGGACACATCATGTGTTTATATTAAGTACAGTGCTCCCTCCTTTTTCGCAGTTAATGGGACCAGAGCCTTCCGCGAAAGCTGAAAAACCGCGAAGTAGGATTTGCCCCTAGGCATTTTCTCATGGGTCGATGTCGCACCGGAAACCCATCAGGCGCCTTTATGAGCCCGTGGGATGGACTCTGAGTCAGCTCATCTCTGTGTTTGACATGCAGGGATCCTTCTCTCTCGCGCATCCACATGAAACAACGCTCCTTTCCACCATGTGGCTGCCGACAGGGTTGTATGTTTTCGTTTTTATTTTTTGATGAATATTTTGGAAAAACCTGCGAAGCCCTGAAGCCTCAAACCATGAAGTGCGAAGTGGCGAGGGAACACTGTATTACACATCCAAGGAAGATATCATAGGGGCAGTTGAATTTGGGGGGGTCAGGAGTTCAGAAGAGGGGTCTGGGTTGTGAGTCATCTAATGCGGGCAATAACTGGATCTGTGGGTGTGAATGAGATGCCCCAGGCAGAGAGTAGTACAGAGTGAGAAGAGAAGGCCCAGGTTGGAGGCTTGGAAACTTTTGCTGTCCAACAGTAATGCAGGCTGGGTCTGCAAAGGAGACTGAGAAGGAGACAAACTCCTTTACAAAAGCTGCTGCCCAAGCTTCAATTTCTTAAAAAAACACACCCATAAACAATCAGTGGAAAGTACATCAGTCAAAGCTTTTCTATATCCCTCTTTTATATAACTAGAAAGGAGCTCAGTTTTTTGTTTTAACAAGTCACGTGCAAGTAGACTGGTGTGGTATATCTGAGCAATGTTTGCAGCAAATGATTTTAGAAAGGATTCATTAATACCAATTGATGAGAAAGGTTAAAATAATGCCATCATTTTCTCTTGGTCTTTCTACAACTGGAGAAGTTGCTATTTGGGAAGTGTCATGAACCAAATTTTCAAGCAAATTAAAATGAGGCTGCATGGCTACAGCAGTGAAGGGAGCCTTCATGAAAAATTAAACTAAAAAAGAGGGGGAGTATCAAATACAACCTCACTGCAGTGGTAGCGATGCCTACAATTTTAGGAAAAAGGAATTTGAACCAGCTGACAACTTGCAGTAAGGATTTTATTGTGCCTGCGTTCCTGGGTGTATTGACAATTGACATCCCTGCCTGCTAGATGAGGACAATGCTTTGTCAGGCAGAAGCCGCACAATGATAACGTTGCTCCATGCCTGTTTGTTTTCTGAACTTCTTACTGTTGTTAGTTAGCACACCCAGTGTTATTAGCTGATCTCAGAAGTGCATCTGAGAATGTGGAGTCTTGACTCAGAAGGATCTGAGTTAGTGTAAAAACTTGGCTGAGGGGTTGGGGTGGGGGGTGGTGGAGAAGAAACCCCAGGTGTAGGAGGAATACTTCAATGTCAGGCCTCAGTGTCTGATGCGTCTTCTATGAATGCACTGAGAGGAAGATTCTCTTCAGATGGCGCATTATTCTCTAAAGGAGTTTCTAGTCTGATGTTCTCTTTCCTTTTTAGTTACTCCTCTGGAGTCATTCTTCCTTGATAGAGCACAGCTGATTGTTCAAGTACACTGGCAAAGTACAAAGTTAAAAGACTTTCAGAATAGAGGAAGTCCTGATTCTACTGCCTTTCACAGATTAATTCTAGAGAATCTAGGAATAAAATGGGAAAACGTCACGTAGGGGGTGTGCTGGAAAATGAGTTGCCAGAACAGATGGTGGTGGGGGTTGAGGGTAAGAATCAGCAAAAGTTATTGATCATGCACTGTGCACAGAGCAGTGTGGGAGGTTTGGGGGACAGTCACAGGGAACAAGCCTCCTGGTTCAGTCCTTCACAGAGATAACAACTAGGTGGCGGAGACAAGGACAGATGTACTAGAAAAGGAGGGGCAATGCAGTACAGAACCACATTAAACAGGTGGCATCAAATATACATTCCCATTATTTATTAAGGGTCTCTAGAATACTTGATATGTGCTAGATAATGGCTCTGCAACTCCCTAGCCATGGGACATTGGGAAAGTAGTTTAATTACTCTTAGCCTCACAATTTACACCATTTGTAAAACAGGAAGTGTAATAATACCTACCTTACAGGATTTTGATACAGGTTCATTGGTTAATTTATGCAGATGCTGGCACATAGTCAGTATTTGATGCATATGGATGAATGTGAGACTGAATGAATAAAATGGTTGACAAAGTGCCTGGCACATAATAAATGCTCGTTTAATGGATCTATTATTGTTACGGTATTGCTTTGTAAGCTATTAAAAAAGGTGAAATAAGTCTCTTCCCTATAACCTAATGTATGACTGTACTCCTGCAACTTTGCCCATTCATATATTAATTAAGGAATGGTTGAAATATTTTGCAGCCTCACAGTTCTATAGAAGGGAATAAATTAGAATTATCACTAGCATTTTGCTGACTCAGTTGCTTCATATGCGTAGTGTTGGAGAAAGACTGAAGTTATATAGGCACCACATATTTAATGAAAAGCTGGATTTTTAGTGGGACTTAGAACATGGACACAGCTTGGCAACAAGCAGTAAATGAAATCACGCAGGTTAGAGAAATGTCCAGAGAATTAAAACCCAAAAGCAGGAGTTAACCAATTTGTTTATTCAAGTGTAGAGTGAAGGGATAACTGGGACCTCCAACAAAGTAGAAAACCTTGTGGGATTTTCCTTCTTTTGATTTATATTTTTTCAGTTGCTTCCAGCTAGCATATAAAATCCAGTTGATTTTTATATATTGATCTTCAATTCTGAAACCGAGCTAAATTCACTTATTAGTTTTTAGGACTTGTTATAAATACCTCAAGATTTTCTATGTAAATAATCATGTCATCTGTGAAAAGAGCCCGTTTTACCCTTCCTTTCAGTCTTTATCAACTTTTTCTTTGTATTAAATTGGCTAAGATCTCCTGCATAATACCAAGTACAAATGGTAAGAAAACAACTTATCTTGTTCTTAGTGGGGAAGCATTTGATATTTCACAATTAGGTATAGTAGCTTTTGTTGGTCTTTCATAGACATTTTTTAAATCAGATTGAGGAAATTTTCTTCCATTTCTAATTTGGTAAAGTTTTTACTTTATAATATCATGTGTTGAATTTTGCCAAATGAATTGTCTGAATCTGTTGACACAATCATGGAAATTTTTCCCTTTTTTTGTTTATTGTGATGGATTGTCTTCCTTGATTGATTGACTGATTGATTGATTGATTTTGAATGTTAAACCAATATTTCCTTTTTGGGATAATCCCCATTCCATTGTTAACTTTAATTTTGCTATTCTTTTCCAAAGTACTTAGCATTATCTTGATGAAAGAGATCTGGATTTTGTTGTTATTAATCTCTATGTTAGGTTTTGTTATTAAGGTTATGTTGATCTCAAATTAGTTGAAGTGTCCCTGCTTCCTCTGTTATCTAAAAGAGTTAGTGCAGCATTGATATTCCTTCCCTAAATGTTTGATAGACTCACCAGTGAAACTAATGGAGTATCCCTTGTGGGATGGTTTTATGATTTCAGTTAAACAAACTGCGAACATAGGTTCTTAACATTTCCCTTTTAAACTTGTATCAGTTTTGTAGTGATAGTTCCACTTTTATTTCTAGTATCTATAATTCGTAGTCTTTATTTTTTGTCAGTTATGTATGCTGTATAACAAACCTCTTCAAACTTGATAACTTAAAATAATAGCCATTTATTTAACTGTGAGTAGGCCATTTGGGCTGAGAGCAGCTAAAATGTTCTTAGGTCCGTAAAGGTTCAGATTGGTGCTATCACAGAACTACGATGTTCCTCCATTCTTTTGACCAAAGTAAGTCACAAGAACAACCCACATTTACAGGGCGGAAAAATATACTCCACCACCAATTCCAAATGAGTGTGAATGTGGAGCAAGGGACAATTAGCACCATTTTTTAAATCTACCACATTAAGGCATACTGTTGTAGACCAGTTGTTAAGAATTTGGTAATTTAGTGGAAATAATATGGTCTTATCAATGTTGTGATACAATAGTCTTTGCACTTCTATCTGGACTTTAAAGAGCTTTTAAGTTTTTTGATGTCTCATCAAAAGCAACACCATTTCTTCCATTAATTCTTACAGAGATTTTGATTGTCTTTGTTGTATAAATCATTGCTATTTTGGTATCTATACAATCCCAAAGTGGTGAAGATTTGGTCTGTAATACCAAAATGTGGCACTGGCAAATATTAACATGGCTATATCAATATTGGGCTTAAAAAACATCTTGAGTCTTAAATAGTTTTCAACTGGAAATAAATTGGAGGTAAAATGAAAAGTAAGCATTTACCTTAGCATAGGTACCGTAATATATTTCTCTAGAAATCTAATCCTGTCAACAGAGCAGTTCTTGGACACAGAAAATATGAGTTGGGAATTGGACAATAGAAATGTAGTTTATTTCACCAATCCTTAGAACAAGTTTGTTCAACCTGCGACACCATGGGCCGCTTGTGGCCCAGGACAGCTCTGAATGAGGCCCAACACAAATGAATAAACTTTCTTAAAATATTATAAGATTTTGTTCTGCAATTTCTTTTTTTAGTTCGTCAGCTGTCATTAGTATTAGTATATTTTATGTGTTGTTCAAGATAATTCTTCTTCCAGTGTGGCCCAGGGAAGCCAAAAGATTGGGCACCTGTGCCTTAGAATATATTTAAGCCTGACCATTAAGTAAAATTGGTTTAACTTTTCTGGAAATCTGCCTCTAGAAATGTATCCTAAATAATGGTTGTGTAAACTCATCTGGCGATAAGAGTGAACATTTATAGTATTGTTTATCTTATGGAAATACTGGAAGCAATTGAAATGTCTAAGCAAAGGGGATTTGTTTTAAAAATTTTGGTATATTCATCACATGAAGTATTATACAACCACTTAAAAACTATAAAAGAGTATTTAGTGACTTGCATGGATGTTCCTTATATGTGCACATAGATTGTAAAGCTACCTATCAGATTATATTTTTGGTAAAATAGTTATATAACTTACAAATACATACGTGTATAAAGAAAGCTTTGAAAGAACATACAGCAAAAATGTTAATGATGATTTTTGAATGGTGGCACTATGAATTTTTCCAGTTTTACTGAGACATAATGACATTCTATTAGTTTTAGTTGTACAACATACTGATTTGTGTGTATATTATGTGTATATATTACAGATGATCACGATAAGTTCAGTTAACATCCATCACCTTGCATAGTTACAGATTATTTTCTTGTGATGAGAACTTTTAAGCTCTATTGTCTTAACAATTCTTAAAGTATTGTTAACTATTGTCACTGTGCTGCACATTACATCTGCATAACTTATCTTATGGCTTGCATTCACCTATTTCACTCACTCCTTACC
This sequence comes from Craseonycteris thonglongyai, assembly GCA_004027555.1. Classification (NCBI taxonomy): domain Eukaryota; kingdom Metazoa; phylum Chordata; class Mammalia; order Chiroptera; family Craseonycteridae; genus Craseonycteris; species Craseonycteris thonglongyai. Next base: position 20,034 of record PVKE010012878.1, read on the forward strand.
CCCCCTTCCTAACCCCCCAGCAACCACCAATCTGTTTACTGTTTCTTTATTTTTCTTTTCTTTTTTTTAAGATTCCACATATAATTGGTATATAAGGTAGTATTTGTTTTCTCTGTCTACTTTAATTCACTAAGCGCAATATCTGCAAGTTTCATCCATATTGTCACAAATGACAGAAATTACTTTTTTTTTAATGGCTGGATAATATTCCATTGTGTGTTTATACTACATTTTCTTTATCCATTCTTCTGTTGATGGTTAGTGAGGTTCTTTTCATGGCTTGGCTATTATAAATAAGGCTGCAGTCAACGAGAGAGTGCAGTTATCTTTTTGAGACACTGATTTTGTTCCCTTCAGATGTATGACCAGAAGTGGAATTAGTGGGTCATGTAGTAGCTCTATTTTTAATTTTTGAGAAAACTTCATATGTTTTAATTTTTGAGAAAACTCTATACATTTCCAGCAATTTACATTCCCACCAACTGTGCACAGGGCTCCCTTACCCCACATCATCGCCAAAACTTGTTTATCTTGTCTTTTTGATAGTAGCCATTCTCATAGGTATGAGGTGAGAGTAATATAATTTTCATTTTTCCGTTTTTAATCCATGATTTGAAATTTCTAGAATGAATATGTGTTGATATAGGGAAAACAATTTACTTTTAAAAAGCCCTACAGGGGAAGCCAGGATGGCCTAGTGGGTTAGGCGCTCACTTTGCAGCCCGAGGGACCGAGGATCGAATCCTGGCCCCGGCCCGTGCGAACCCATATGCTGAGCTGGAGAGTGCCCCCAGTTCAGTTCTCACCAGGGCAAGACCCCGGCCCAGTTCCTGGCCTGTGCAGCCCCGTACCCACCTGTGGAATGAAACTATGTGGAAAAACCAATGATGTGCAACTATGGAGACTGTTCTGGGCCCTCCCCCTTCTCTCTGTCTCTGACTCTGTATCTCTCTCTGTGTCAAAAACAATAAATAAATTTAAAAAAAAAACAACCCTACAAAGTTACAGTGTTCAAAATTATTTGTATTTCTTATTGCTGTTCTCTAAATAATAAGAGGTATTGAGCTTTATAAAACTGTAGTTACCTGAAACTTGAGATGATCAGCTTATGTGAAGACTGGTTTTGTTGTAACCTGGGTAGAAGGAAGTCATGAAATGCAGTAGTTGCTTTAAGATTTTCATTTTTGCTGTTAACATTCACAAGTACTCCTAAAAGGCTGGGGAAATTCTTTACTGATAAGCATCAGGTTCTTATCTTTAAAAATCATTATTGTAAAAGAGAAAGTTTACAAAATGTTTACAAAACTTATAAAATTTGTGGTTGGAAACAGAATTAGCATTCTTATTTTACAACTCTAATATTCATAGGGTCTGGAGTCTTTAAAAAATAAGTTGGCTGGAAAATTATTGTTAAAAATAGACTCAGGTATTGCATCTGTGTTAGACTGCTAGCCTGAATTCTGTGCTTTTCTTGCCAGTCTAACTGATGAGCTTGCTGACTGTGTGACACACATTACACGTCTGTAGTAAAATGCTGATTTGATTTCATAAATCCCACAGATCACTATTATCCCCGGTGGAATATAGATTTTGGCCAAATTTTACTAGAGTTTAGTACTATGTCTGTAAAACAAACCAAAACTTTGTATTGGAGGTTTTGATATATATATTTTATTGTTGAATAAACTGTTTAGGTCAGTTTTCATCTACGAAGTGGTTAACGTATTAAGCAATCTATAGCACATGTCTACAAGGCATGTCTACAAGGGTACATTGCAATTTTCTAGGACTCAGATTAAATATACACTGGAGAGAATATTAAAGTGAGGCAAAGTATTATAAAATCACCACAGAATACACTGCATTTTTTAAAAAGAATTATTTTATTTTTGGCAGAGACACAGAGACAGAGAGACTGAGAGAACGGTGAGGGTCCAAAGCAGTCTCCATAGTTGTACATCATCAGTTTCCGACATGGTTTCATTCCACATGGTTGCGAGGGCAGCGTAGGGCAGGAACTGGGCTGTGGACCTCCCACATGGGAGGCATGCCTCCTTTGAGCCAGGGGCTGAACCGGGGGACAAGAACTAAACTGGGGGCCTCCTGCATGGGAAGCACACCCCAGTGCAGCATATGGGTCCGCACAGGCTGGGTCTGGGATTCGATCCTCGGTCCCTGGGGCTGCAAAGCAAGAGGTTAACCTGCTGAGCCATCCTGCCTTCCCCTAGACTGCAGTTTTTAATGTTTCGCTGTTTGCTGTATTTGGTTTGCTGCAGTCACACAAAAGGGTTGGGTGTGCAGAGTTGAGTGCATGGTTCCTGGGGTGGGTGGGAGGAAGTGCTGGGGGAGACTCAGCACACTTCAGTTACTGCAGTGGCCCTGTGCCTGCAGCACTGTTGTAGTCAGCCTTCTCCATGTCAACACCTGCTCATTAGGAACCGGACCAAGTCTCCCAAAGAGCTCTCAGATGGCCCAAATTTTGTATCCCTGCCAACCTGCCCTAGAATTTAATAACAACCTTGAGGTGAAACTTAGGCCTTTCCTCGTTGCTAATCCTCAGAACCATCTGGACTTTCCCTTTCTCTGAATAACAGTTTCCTGTATGTGTAGGGGAAGGGAGAGGATGAGGCCAGAAGAAGGGGAGCAGACTGATCTTACATTTCTTAAAGGACAATCCACGCTCATTCAGTGCAGGTAATATTTATTTCAGGTCAGGGACTGAAGCTTTTTCTTTCTATATTGCCATAAATTTGGACCATTCAACTCTTGACAAAAGTTTAGTTCTTTAAATGAAATAATGCCCCGAGGAAGCATGTAAAGTTTGTAATCAGTATTCTGAGATTAAAAAAAAAACCAAAAAACGGTTATGAAATTTTTCTTAAATTGTCCATTAGGTTTAGCACAGTATTAGAAATATGGGGGATGCTGGGATTGCTCAACAAGTCGAGTACCTGCCTTGTAACCTCGAGGTTTGGGAATCAAATCCCTTCCCCGGCCCATGCAAACCCACGTGATGAACTGTGGCATGCAACTGGTAACTGCCAGGATGGCAGCAAAGGTTCGCACCTCCCATGGGGGAGGTCCCAGTTTGATTCCACCTGTGCAGCCCCACATCTCCCTGTGTGGAATGAAACTATGTCCAAAAAAACCAAAACCAAAACAAACAAAAACAACTAATGATGTACAACTATGGAGACTGCTCTGGGCCCTCTACCTTTCTCTCTGTCTCTGTCTCTCTCACCGTCTCTCAAAACAATAAAAGAAATCTTTAAAAAAGAAAAGGAAATATGGGAGATATTCTATAAATACTTGTTATTCCTGTGCCTTGCTCTGCAAAGGAATTAAATTAATCTAGTAGGAAATGTATGAAATATAATAGCGAATTACAAATAAAATATAAAGCTTCAGAACTTCTCCTGTCCTGTCCCCACCCCAAGGGAGGAAACAGAACATAGTGAACCAGATGTAATACAGAATGTCATGTTGGGGTCCTGTTAGCAGCTCACCCAGGGCTGATCCCTGTCAAATGGAGTAGCATATGGAATCAGCTGTACTCTTAGAATTGTGTGTACCCTCACTCTACTGAGCATTTGTTGAGTTTAGGTGTCTTAAACATGTGTGTTGGACTCTGCTATTTCAAAAAAGGAAGTGCCCAATAAATATGTGTCAATGACTGACTTAAAGAAATTTGACTTGTTTTACATAGTATAGAAAATGTGTATAGTAACATGTCTTTCCATTATTCAAATGACAGGTTTAAATACAAAGTATTGATTTCTATGGGTATTATGTAAACACAGATATAGAGAGATGTGTATACTTACATGTACATGTATATATGCTTACAAATTCCAAGCATCAGATTTTGACTCTCCTGTTCATCCATTCTCTTTCTCAGAGACCCTCAGAACAGTATGTCACTAACCATGTGATGCCTTAGAACAGTGGTTCCCAACCTTTTCTACTTGTATTTACCTTCTTAAACCCATTTCTACAAATTGAACCCCTTGTTTTTAAAACAGCTGTTTTTAAATGCTCACACTTTTGTTCATTGTCTATGTTAATGTAAAATAGTGGAAAAGAGGTAATAAGTTAGGAAAACTACACTAAATTACTACACTAAAAGTACAAATCACAGATTTAATTTTACAATATTTGTAACAGTTAAATACTGTTAGTAATTATTTTTTGTGTACCCCTGAAAGGCCCATCATGTATGCCCAGGAGCGTATACATACCACTGCATGGGAACTAATGCTTTAGAAGAAAGCTTAGCAAACTAGGCTTCAGGCCAGATTTGGCCTTACTTTAGTATAGCCTGTATGCTAATATTGCTATTTACATTTTTTTAACAGTTGGAACCAAATCAAGAGAAGAATAATATTTGATGACTTGTGAAAATTACATGGAATTGTAATTTCAGTATCCATAAAGTTTTATTGGATCATAGCTGTATTCGTTTTCATGTTCTCTGGTTGTGTTTGTGCTACAACAGCTAAGTCGAGTAGGTACAACAGAGATCATATGGTCTGCGGAGCCCAAACTATATACGTTTACTGTCTGGCCCTTTACAAAAAAATGCTTGCTGACCCTACCTTAGAAGACACAAAAAATGAGTAGGGTGAAATCTGCCTGAATCAAACCACACCTCACAGCATTTGAAAAGATATTCCCCCCATCCTGCCCTTTTTGTAAGATAAATTAGAAAAGAATAAGAAAATTGTTCACATCTTTTATGTTTCTTAAAGGACCTCATAAGTTTTCCCCCAAACATATAACCTTGTAATCCAGAGAGGATGTTTTGAATATATATTCAAAGTTTACCTCTTGTGACTCTGTCCCTGTGACATGATATACTAGAAAGCCAAGGAAAGAGATTCAAAGTTGTAGAACATATAAAAGAAAGTTTAATTACCCTGATACACATTTGGCCTTCTGAAGCAACATGGAGGTTAAAACCTACCAAGACTTTAACAAGTAATATGATCTGTAGGAAGAGCAGGAATCCTAAGTGCTCCTGGGGACCCTGTGTGCCAGTCTGTGTAGCAGTCTGCCCCAATCTGATAATGCCTTGCGCTTATGTGTACTGCTTTTGGCTTCTCTATGGTGGCCTGTTGTTTCATAAACATTCTCTTTTGAAGCATAGTGGTAAAAAACATATGTAATATTATATCCATTTTACAGAGGAAAGAGGCTAGGTATATAAACTCTATAAATATCTTGTTCCGTGGCAGCAAGTCAGTGCCAAATCCAAGAAAATACAATGTTTTGTTTTGTTTTCCTTTGGTCAGACATAAGTCTCAACACAGTTAATATGGTCCACAGTATGATAAAGAATTATTATGTGAGTTTAAGTTTGAATATTTAACTGACTGACTTCACAGCAGTTCACCATAGTGTTTAGTTGTTATCCTACCCTCAGCCATTATATTATCTCATGAATCAACCCAATTAATACTTTATTCTCTAAAAATAAGAACCTTTGCTTTCTTGTGTGTACCACTGCATCCTTTATAAACAGGGTCAGCACATGATCACTGAGTAAGTCCAGCAGTTTCCTGAATCTTCAAAACCTATTTTCTTCATACCTTTGACTTTTAGTTGTCTCTGAAAAGAAATATGTTGAAAGTGAACTTACTTTCCTTATAGTTGATCAGAACACACCAGCAGAAGTACACATAAGTCAGTCATTGCATCCTTGTTTTAATTGTATTTCAGTGTCACAAGTGTGTATGCTGAGAGAGAGATTTTAGATATGGAACCAAGGACTTCTCTAAGGTCTTATAGCTCATAGCTTATAATACTCATAGCAAAGCTGGGATGAGACCTGTTTTTCTTTACTTGCTTGCCTGCATTATTATTCCTTTGGGGTACCTTAAGTATGATTATTATATAAATTTAAATAAGGTTTTAGTGAAATATCAAAATAATATTTTATAGAATATGTTATGATTGGTATGGAACATCTTCACAAGAAACATAAACTTATTATTTATTTTTTTAAGGGGAAATACTTCATTAATCTTTGGAATAGTTATTAAACTAAAAGTTAGTCAAAGGTGATAGAAGTTATAATTAAGCAGATTAGGAGAGAGAGAAGTAACACAAAAAATATCTATTGTTTAGTCTTCAGTGATAAATACATTTGAATTGCGCATGTTACATGAGAACCATTCACATTCGCTCTCAGCCACTGCAGTCAGAAAGGCTCAAACTCCACCAGCTCCTCACTATCTTGATTTATTTTTCTTGGAGAATCTAAAAATGGAAAGAAGCAGAATCCATGAACAATTGTTCCCTGTCTAGTCACTTTCCATTCAGTCATCCGGTTTTATTTGCTTTATAATACTTGTTACTATCTGAAATTATCTTCCTTGTTTATTTGTTTATGCCCCCTTTGCTGTACTCACAAGAATGGAAGTTGCAGAAAGTGTTGCCCCATCAGTCTTACTCACCGCTGTATCACCAGCATCAATCGCAGTGCCTAGGCCATCAAGGAAATTCCATATGGTCTGTTCAGTAACAAGCAGTTGGCCAGGTTGACTGGAGCCTGACGGGGTGAATTGTGATGTTGTCAATTCTATGGACGGGTAAGAAGACTTCATACCTCACCTGGAAAGCGTGGTTCTGAGTGCTTACCTATTTTGTTCTGTTTTATATTCCCCCACCCCTGCTTCACCTGGGCTGTAATCGGTTTACTTGTCTCTTGCTCCCATTGAGTATGTGAAGGCAGGAACCAAGTTTCATGTACCTACATGTTCCAGGTGGTGAATTTGGTGACCAGCCGAGAGCATGAATGCTTCTTTTAGCACAAGCACCTGAGAACATATGTTTTGTGCTTCACCTCTTCCAATAGGAAGCATACCGATTGACTCCTAATTGTCCTCTTATGCTTCTTTAGAGAAATATCTGCCTTCAGGAAGATAATTTCCAGCAAATTGGGCTTCCTTTTGTTAATACAAATTCTTTACACAGACTAGAACTGTCCAATAGAAATATAGTGTGAGCCATACATATTTTAAGCTTCTAACAACCACATTTAAAAAGCTTTTTTAAAAAGTGAAGTTTAAATATATGTTATTTAGTTGAGTGTATCCAAAATATTCTTATTAGCATGAATCAATACATAAAATTATTACTGAGATATTATACATGGCTTTTTTTCATACTAAGCCTTAAATTCCAAAGTATGTTTTATATCTCAGTTGGGATGTTAAGTTGTCATCAGAAGTACTTGATCTATATTTAATTTCATAAAATTTAAAGTTGAAAAATTATTTTCAAAAATCCAAATGTTTCAAACACACTTAGATATGTTTCAATACCTGACTTGAGTTTGTTTTTAAATTAAATAGAGTGAGAAACTCTGTTCTCCAGACACACTAGTCAAATTTCAGTGCTCAACAGCTCAGTATGGTTGGTGGCTACTGTATTGGCCATCAAAGGTTATAAACTCTTCTTCAATAAACTTTCCTATATATCTTCCTTATTTCCAAGCAACTATAATCTCCTATCACCTCAAATCACAGTATTTTGAATTTGTGAGATGGCGTCTTTGAAGTCACCCCGTCTAGCTACCTCCTTCTGTAGGCATAGGAACCAGAGAGGAAGTGGCTTGTCCACTGCGTTGTGTTTGCCTGCTACTCATGCTGTGCACTCAGTGCTCTGCCAGGCACCACCAGTCTACTGTGCGGGCTCCGACAGAGTGCAGGGATGCGCCTGCGGGGGGCTTGCTTGTGCGGTGAGAAATCCCCTTGCTTCTGCTGGTTGACACAGGTGTGACAGAGACCTTGGGGAAGTCGTCCCAGCTGCTCACAGGAGGCTTCAGAAGCAGCTGGCTGTCCAGTACTGAGGTCAGGCCACTTAGTCGGACAGACAGCCTGCTCTAGGAATTGGAGGGCAGGTGACAGATGGGCCCAAGGCTAGTGCTTGCTTATCCAAAGGTGCCACCCCTGCTGAGAAGCTTGGAAAGGATCACCAACCTCTTGGTGTTACCCAGTCAAAGGCTTTTGCTATTGTTTTTTTAGGACTTCATGTGTCTCATTTGAAAATGAAGAATATGTGACCATGAGTTGAGAATTTCCCAGGGTGCTTTTTTGTCTTTCATAACCATTGACAGGTTTAGTGCTTATTTTCATTTCTCTTTTCTACATTGTTCAGAACCTGCTCATGGTCTCTTGGCATTATCTTTATCTCAGATGCCAAAATTATCAAAATGATAATGGATCCATTTTTCTTTGTGAAGCTAAAATATTTTGACTCTCTCCTATGGTGAGGCTCCTCAGCTTCTGAGAAAATGGAAGTGGGTGCAGAGCAAGAGAGTTTTCATTCCCTCAAAACATGCACTTTCCTCGTTATCCAGAGCAGGGGGTAGGGCTGGGATGGTGCAGCGTCCCTGGCAGACTGATTCATTTCTCTTTTTTCTGGCTTCCCATCCTCCATTTCTTGATGTCATGATGTAATATTGCTTCAAAATGCACAGCTATTGTAATTTTAGAATTACAAAGTGACAGTATCATCTACATAAAAATCACATATATCATTGTTGGCATGTCAATTCAGTTCAACTGTGTGGAGACACAATATAAAATGACAACTGGAAGTAGTCAGGTTATTAGTTGGCTGAAGTCAGAGTTAGTCTTGAAATCCTGGCAAGGGAAAGAGAAATTGCCTGGCTGTGGTCTCTAAAGTTTGTAAAACATCCCAGTGAATTGCTGTGGTTTTATTTGGGGTGAAATATTTAGTCACAATATTTTGATTCCTGGATTAGAAATTATATGGTGTATAAACATTACTCCAGATGCCACACTGGAAAGTGTTTTTTACTTTTTTGTGCTAGTTTTATGCTGTGAAAAATGCACGAGCAGGAAATATTCAAAATGACACTTGTTCGCCAGTAAGAAATTAGGAATTGCTTTGGACAAAATCATGAGGAAACTGGTCACGTGAGGAGTCCCTTTTTGATATACCGTATTTTCCGGCTTATAAGACGACCGGGCGTATAAGACGACCCCCTAATTTTACAGTTAAAACATAGGTTTAGGCCTATATTCTCTGTATAAGACTACAGCCTCGGAAGTGGGGGGTAGTCTTATACAGCGAATATAGGCCTAAACCTATGTTTTAACTGTAAAATTAGGGGGTCATCTTATACGCCGGAAAATACGGTAACTTCTGGTGACAAAGTACAGCAAGAGGACCAGGCTTCCTCCTGGCTGCTGTGTGCTGGGTTTCCAGTTGTGCCCACCCCAGTTACCTTCTGAAAGACTGGGGAGCCAAAAAGCTGGGGCTATAGCAGCTCTACCATTAACAGTTATTATAATTGACCCCCCCTTTTTTTATAGGACTTATTCAAAGAAAAAAATTCTGTAGCTAATAAAAATTGGTAAGAACACTCTTTTAATTTATTTTGAAAGGATGGTTTAGGAATTCTTACACCTGGGACCTATAATACTAGAACAGATTTTTTGTTTTCCTTGAGACAGTGCCTCAAGGATTGTTTTTCCATAACTTTCAATAACTTCAACATTCCATGTACGTGCCATCCTCATCCTATGCATGGTCTGTCTGCCCATTACACCCTCATGCCCGATGTCAGGGACAGGATTGAGGAAGTTACCCTGCATGGGGGTGGCCATTGGACCCACAGAAACTTGCATTATTGTTTCATATGTGGTGGTTGCTATAATGCCATTTCAGCATCTCCTGTCAGAGGCCTGCCACTCTGCTCAGGGACAATCAGTTTGACTTTGAAAATTCATAGTAACTCTGTAATCTCCCAGAAGAAAACAGACTCTTGAGACTTAAGTGGAAAAGTGTTATAAATCTTCCACCAAAGGATAAAGTGTTTAAAGGTTCTTTTCATGTTTCAGTTTCAGCTATTAGAAGAGTTTGCTTTCTAGAATTATTGACAGAACTGCCAATTCAGTTTGGGAGGGGAAAAAAAGTGTTGGTGGCTATCCTAGGTAAAATGCCTTTATGTTGAGAATAAGTACACAGAGAGCTTGTCAGTTCCCTTTCAGGGTGTACGCTGTAGGGAGAAAGGGGCCAAGACTTTAGTAATGTATCTATCAAAATCTTGGACCCATAAGGCCACCTTCTTTGACAGTATCACTCTTAAAAGTTCTTCTGGTTTAAATAAGGACCAATATCCACATTTTCTCTAAGAGAAAATCTGAATCAGCTGTGACTTAGAATTTATTTTTGATGGGTTAACCACTTTCTGAGACACTACACAATCTAACAAAAAAGGTTTACATTATGGCAGTTTAAAAGTCATGATGGATTCTCTAACTTCTGAACATTTGGGGGAAGCAAAGAATTATTCCAGAAAGAAATGTGTTGAAAAATTACCCGTGGCCTGTTTTTCCAGTTTTCAACTGTGATGTTGCTGCTAATGATCAATGGAAAAGTATAGCTTGGCCAGCCTCAGATGGACAAGTTACCTTGATCCAATGTACTTACAAACATATCTTAAAGTATCATTAGTGTCTCTAAAAGAAGAAACAATGGTCTAGGAGCCAGCGGGAAACCGGCCAGTTGTTTTTTTTTTAGCTGGCTGTCCTCTTCATATTGCTGAAAATACAAAAGGAAAATGTACGAATGTTCTTAAAAAGGTACAGGGTGATTTTATGTAGAAAGCAAGCATACCAGAGTTTTAATATTTATTTTTTTCTCCTCCCCGTGTATTACTATTGCCATAAAAATCTATCTGGTAGAAAAACATTTTACTATGAAGATCCAACTATGGTTTATCAAAGCTTTTGGATCGGAGTTACATTTAAATCTTCACCTTCATTTTCCCTTTCTTTTTGTCAGACAGTAATTCCATGGGCAATGGAGAACCTTTTCAGAACTCTTCCTAAAGAGAGTCTCTGTGGGAAACTAAGCACAGGAGCATCCGTGCACACAGTAGGCCCTCGGGAACTGCTCAGAGTGATTTCCATATGGTTCACAGTGAGGACCACAAGAAGTGTGCAGTCCACATAAGAGGGCTGTCCAGAAAAAATCCAGCCATTGTCAATATAACGAGAACAGTTACATGGCTGGATACTTTATGGACAGCCCTCCTATAAGTAGGACTAGAATGCCGGTGGTCCCCACACCTTTCCCTTCCATCATCCATCACTGCTTGGCAGGGATTGTAAAGCACCTTGCAAAGGAGAGGAGGAAGCTCTTTGAACTCCAAGTCACAAGTACTGCATAGTTGTTTGCAGAAATTCATTCCTGTGGCTCTTAATGAAGCAGGTGAACAATAGCTCCAAAGAACCCCACCAAATCCACTCATAATGCCTCTGGAGTTTTGGCTTCAGCCTTCGTACTATGAGTTCTGCAAAGTCAAACCCAATGATTTCCAAATGTAAGGACTTCGGATATTGAAAGCGCATCATCCTTTATTTCCCATACTCATTTTCTCAGTGACTATAGGGTTGGTTTTTTCGTTTGTTTGTTTTTGTTTGTTTGTTTCTGGGGTTTTTTTAAACCATGGCCCAAACATTTTAGATCCAGTCTGATATTCCAATCATTTCCTGTTAAAACTGTATGAATACTCTGTGTGTGTGTGTGTGTGTGTGTGTGTGTATAAATGACTCCTGACTTAGTTAATTTCTTCCAGTGCATGTGCATCCTAATAGAAGATACCCCAGCAGGCCTTGAGCACTGCTGCTGCTTCACTTCACATCATGAATATTCAGAGGCTGCAGTCATTGAGGACTCAGGTGGCAAAAATAGTAAGGTGATTGAAGCAAGCCTTACCATGAAAGCCTGTCTACATTTCAGAAACCCCTGATGACAGCACAAATCCCCCATCCTCTGACCCTCAGACCCCATGAGGGGAGGGTCGTGGGGCACTCCCACGAATCAGGCATCTGTTCCCTACACCAACATGCTCACATCTTTCTGGATGTGTTGTAATCAGCATGTTGTTTTTAAAGGACAACAGGCCCTTCTGTAATCCTCTCCCACAAAATGCATTTTGGCTAATAGTTTGACATAAAGGCCACACTGTTGACACCAGCAATGCAGGCATTGTTTTCCCTATAATGCAGCTAGATCTTCCTAGCAAAATGTAGTGTATGTTGTGAAATCTTATTTTATATATTTTTGTCACCATCAGCAGTTAAGCTAAAGTAGGAACTGCTCCATTCTCTTACGGGTTAAATTATGCTCTGTGCAGATCTAGTGGTGATGCATAAATTGCAGCCCGGTCTTTTTTTTGAAGGATTCTAAAATAGGTTTTCAGAATGAGGGCTGGATCTTTGCTCCTGCATGTGTGGTGACTCTTGGTTTTTTCCCTTTGGAGAAGCATCCTTTGCAGCGTTCCCCCTTCTGAGGAGTCACTTAGACACTTCCAGCTGGTGGCAGGGGATACAGCCATAATACAGCTTTCTCTGTCCCAGCTGTCTTTTGCACTCCGGGAAATGCATTATGATGGCTGCACTCTCCGGTAAAGGTTTAGGTACAGGAAGGTGTAGGATGAAGTCTGGAAACCATCATTTGGGTTTTTAAATGCTTCAGCTTTGACAGCATCTTTGCATTTTGAATGACTTCCTGCTTCCAGCCAAAGGTTTCGTTCCAGTGATGGGCATGCTGCTGGAAGCCTGATTAAAGGTGCCTGAGGATATCACCTTTTACCAGGAAGCTCTGCCGGCTTGAGAGGATCTCTTTCAATGCATTATGGCTCATGCAGCCTCACAATTAAAGAAGAACAGGGATTTAGAAATCAATGCTGAAGAAGAGACTGAGAAAAAAAGGAAACACCGCAAACGGTCCCGGGATCGGAAGAAAAAGGTAGCTGTGTGTGCCAGTGCATAGATCTTGCCTGGCTTCTTTTTGTTTTAATCTCCTCCTGGCATCTGTTAGAAGCATTAAGGGCTATTTTTACATGCTGTGTGGAGTGCAAATTGGGTGTGTAAATTGGGAACAGATGAGAACATCCCATGGCAGACCACAACCGTAGGATGAGCAAGGCAAGGGAAGGTTGTATCCTGTGTGGGGGTGATTGCAGTGTGGATGCGGAAGGAAGGTGTGCGTTCCCTTTACAGAGGCACCAGCATGTTTCTGTGGCCCAGGAAGGTGCGCAAGGAAGTTCAGAGTTGTTTCTTCCCAGCCCAGTCAAGGTTAAATGGCCTGCAGTGACTTAGATTTGAGGGAGAGGCCAGCCAGCCGGGCTTTGTACTTCTTAGAGGTCTGTCTCCTGGGAAAGGAGCTTTTGTGCTAGAACTGTGTCACATGTGTATGTTTCTCAGGCAGATCTGTGACCTTAAGGATGTAGCAGAAAAAGTCATTTCCTGCTTTGTGTTCTTTTTCTTTCCTTGTGCCTCTTACTTCTATATATTTAGCTTATACTTAGGGTATGCAGTGGAAATGAGCTGTCAGAAATAACTTTCTTTTGTTGAACACAGCTAAAATCAGAGAGTTTGTCCTCTGCTGGGGTGAACGTGATTATCTTGGATGTAGGAATTAGCATAACATGGCCGGGACTTGCCACCTTTAACACTGATTGCTTTAGATCAAGGCATGAGCATTGATCATCCCCTACTGATATTCTGAGACAGGGCAAAAAAAGGAATATTCTAGGTCAGTGGTGTTTTATTACAGCCTGAGAGTACTTAGTGTTGGGTGGCTGTGCCCTTAAATATGACTCCTGGGTACTGACCCAGGAGAGAGGCCCCAAAGCACTCTTCTTCCATGACAATTAATAAAAATTGACTAAAACTCTGTGATCTGAATACGGAAGTCAGGTCATAAAGCATTTTTATGTCGCTTTGTGAAAATTCCCAAAGGAAAGATCATTTAATTTGCTCTGAGCAGTGATGCGTGTGCTTTCTAAATGACATGCAGATTTCACCCACCACATGGACTCCCTTCAGGAGTGATCATGAATATTTTGGGGGCCTTTGCCAGAGTCTTTATAGTCAGTATCTATAGGAGACCCTCTGCCTTTTGTTCCTTGGCAGACTTTTTGAGATGGAGTTTGGAGGGCTCTGGTCGCTTTCCTGCAAGATGTTAAATCTAGATGGTTCCCACTTTAATATCCTTGTAAATAAACTTCTTGAATATGTTTTCACAAATGTACAAACTTAGGTTAGGAAATGCTGTGCAGGCATGTTTCAAAGCTTTGCACTCAGAGCTGTTATAAAATTGCCATGTTTGGGGGAGTTCTGGTCTAATTGTATTAGGTTTGTCTGTGGGTAGGTCACTATTCATTGGCCTCATCCACATACCTCTACCCATCCCCACCCTGATAAACTGTCTTCTAAGAAACACGAGGAAAGGTACATATATGTATATGAAGACATGGGGTCATCACTGCTGTCAGTATTCTCTATGAGACTTCTCAGCTGAGCCAGGCGTATGTAAAGCAGTTTCTTATGGTAGTGATGATAGGCCTGCTGCCTCAGAGCCTGGGCCCCTGTTTGACTTGGAAGCAAAATAGGGCAGGGATGAGGCAGAGGGAGTCTCTGGACTCACTAAGCTGAAGCCAATGCTTTGTGGACCAAACTGCTTTGTTGTGAGTACCATAGAATCTGTCCGATGTAAATCTCTTAGCAACCAGAAGGGAACATGGAGAAATAGCAATAACGCTATTGTCAGTGTACAAGCAGATTACAATGTTTTGTTCTCAGAACACTCAGAGCAGATCAAAAAAGTGGCTCATTGCGTAACACTTTCATTGCTGTTGTACTTGTTAATTTTTAACACAGTGTAAAATATATCTTCCCCATCAAACCTACATGTATTATAGAAGATTTAATATTCATAGTCAAATGAACTGTGGGTATTGTGTGGACTACTTTTAATGTACAAATTTAAGGTTGGATTACTTGGAATACACACTCTAGATTTCTTCCAGTGGTATAGCATATATAGAACTTAGTCCCTATGAAATAAATTGTATTGACTTTGCATTTCTTTTTCTACCTTTTTCTAAGACCCCATTGAAGACTTGTGGGCTGCTTTGTTCCATATTGTATATGCCAGTTGGCAAAGTTGCCTTTAAATATTTGGTGGAGTATTATAAGGATAGTTCTCTTATTCATATGCAGAAATATCTTCTAGGACCTTTAAATTACATAGAAATAATAATGAGTACTGTCATAAAAATCAGAAAATAAAAAAGTGTAGGAAAAACTTATAGAGTATCTAATTTCTAAAATAAGAAACTTGGTTCATGGTATACTGGAAATTCAGGTATGAGCAAACCCAAGATGAACCTTTCTTGATTATATTTATACGACAGAGCACCATACAAAGTAGGATATTGCTAAGTGTTATAATCAAATTATATATGTAATATTAACATTAGATTCATATTTTATCAGGTGTTGTTTTTTTTTTAATTCAATGAGTTACTCATTTGGTCTATTATAAATATTGATAATCAGGAATAAGTAATTACCAGTCAAAAAAAGGGACTTCTAGGAATTTATAGTTAGCTGGATTTTAATAATGATATGTTTTATTGTTATAACAACTTCAGTGTCAAGAAAAAGAAAACCTCCTATTTAAAAAAGAAATTCACGTAGGTAGATGAACCTTAATCTTTTTATCACAAGTTTTTCTGGCTTGAAGCAAAAACAAACAAACTCAACAGAAAGAAAAGGAAAAATTTTCAATGAGTATCTAACTTAAAAGTTCCTTACTACTTAATTTACAGATCTCCCTAGCCCACCCCTTTGCGTTGCCCTTCCCAGATCCTGATATATATTTTCCCTTTCATGTTCCTCTTCCGATGGGCTGTTTAGGTTGCATCAAGGGGAAGATATGCCAAAGGTAGGCCAAGTGCTTTTAGGCTGTCAGTATTGGCTTTATCCCCTCAATAAGCAACTCCAGAGAGGAACTTTTTATATCCCTTGCACGCAGCAGTGTCCAAGCTGACAGGTGGTCTTCAGTAGATGGCCAAGCTCCCATGAACCCATTCAGGTTAGAAGTCACACTCTTAAGTCCTTGCACATCCCTGTTGCCACTGGCTTCTAGTGCCGTGTTACCTACATGGTTTGCTTTCCACATAAGCTATAGGGTATATTTCAATAGTGAGGAGTGCTAGAAGAATTGACCTTAATTTATTCAATGAATTTGTCTTATGTATGCTTGTACGTATTTACTCTGTCCTGTCACAGAATTTCTTGTCTAAGGAAATTTATACTAAAAGAAGAAACATGTATGGAGTTACCTTCTCTCTATATATGACTAACATAGGGATATACTTGGATAAAATGACAATTACTTTTGTGATTAATAACCTTTCTGAATATTTTTTAACCTTTTATTATTTTATTATTTTATTGTTAAATTTATTGGGGTGGCACTGGTTAATAACAATTACATTGTTTCCAGGTGTACAATTCCACATTACATCATCTGTGCATTGCATTATGTGCTCACCACCCTGAATCAGCTCTCTTTCCAGCATCATATATTTGATGCCCCCTCTCTACCCCCGCCCCCACCCACCTCCCCGCTTATCTTCATGTAACCACTCAACTATTGACTGTGTCCATGAGTTTTTGGTTTTTTTTTTTTACTTTGTTTTATATTCCACCTATGAGCGAGATCATATGATTATTGATGTCAAACTCATATAGCTATTCAGTGGCAGAACAGGAATGAATCTATTTATGGCTTCATTTATTTTGACAAATATTTATTGAATGGTTTCTGTGGATCAGGCATTGCATTCAATGTTGGAGACAAAGCTAAACAAGACATAGGAGAGGGGTAACAGTGCAGTAGCTCCCTGCAGAGGGAGGAGAAAGATAACAGCACCATTAAACACCTTATATAAAGAATGGAAAGAGCCTTAGGAGCCCACAGGAAGACCCCCAGTTCAATTCTAATGGGCTCAAAGGAGGTTCTTAGTGAAGCTGAGCCTTACAGGAGGAGAGAGTGCAATAGACAAGCAGAAGGATGGGAATCCCATTCTTTAAGTGATGGAAGTAGGAAGGAACATGTGCGTGTGTGGGCAACAAACATTATTTTGGAACACCTAGACCAAAGGAGACATAAGTGTAGGGTAGAAAATCATGGGTGAAAAATAATCAGGGGCCAGATCATCTTACAGGGTTAGACTTATTCTGCTTCAAATGAGGAAGGCACTTGAATGGATTTTAATGGTGGTGGTAGGGAGAGAAGACTGGATAGCTTCATGATTTATGGCCAACAATTGAGCATCAGTGTTATAGACAGCAACTAGGAGAGCAGTCAGGAGGCAGTGATGGTGATAGAGGCACAAGAAATGTGAGGGTCTGAACCAGGAGACGACTGCCAGTGGAGAGGGAGTGTTGCATACCAGAGATATTTAGGGGAAGATGCAATAGAATTTGGCAATGAATTGTATGTAGGATGTGAGAGGGAGAGATCAGATTCTAGGGTAACTGCCAAATTCCTGGCTTGCAGTGGAAGATGAAGAACTAAATTTCCTGAATTCAGGTCTTTTCTCCTTCAACATTTGTTGACCCTGTAAAATGCACCAGGTAGGGTTTTGAATTGCTT
>PVKE010012879.1:0-37525 GCA_004027555.1 Craseonycteris thonglongyai
TTGCTTCCCTTGCTCTAGTCTTCCCCCTTTCCCCTAATATCTCTCCAAATCACAGATTGGCAGTCAGGAGATTTATTCTCTCCCCACGACCCCATCACAGCCAGGTGCACACACACACTTCCGCGTGTGCACACACACACACTTCCGCGTGTGACAGTGCTTGAAACACAAGCTCACAGTGCATGTGTGCCATGGACATTGTACATGAAAGCTCTTAGTAAAACACCTTCTGCAAGTTCCTGTGTTTATTTCGTGAATAATTACATTCAGTCAGAGGAAGAATTTCTTGAAATCCTAGGTGAAGACTAAAGAAAGAAGTAAATTTTGAAGAAAGAGACTTAGAAAGCATACCCTTTTTTTTTTTTTTGGCCATCGCTTTGTGCCTTCATAAGCAAAGAATGACTGGACTTTTTTTGCACTCTCTGCTTCACGGTAAGGCCCAATGGGCAACCAGTACTCTGGCCGTAATGTGTTCCCATTTTGAGTATTCGGGATTACAACCTGTGGATTGCCCTTACATTATTAAACTGCTCAGAGAATGTTTGCTGGAGCATTTACTTAAGACTTCTGAAAACAGATCTCTACATTTGGATAATGTCGCTTTCTCTTGCTGTCTCCATTCCAGGTTCCTGTGTTTCTGGGAAGGCCTGGTTTCCCCCCCCCGACGTGTGATTTCCATCAGAAACTGCAGGTCTGATCCAAGAACAAAGAATCCAGGATAGCCAACAAGTTAAGGACAAGAAGGTTTGCACTCAGGTAGGAATACGGGATCTCATACCTTCAACCATCGTAAATAAAGCACGCTGGTAGCGAGATAGGGACGTCTGCTTACAAAAAGATGGAGATATAACCTACCCTACGAGGCAGCTGTTGGCAATTCCCCTGGATGCCGTGGTGTTTAGCAGAGAGGACCTTGGAGGAAAGCAAATACAATAACAGCATGAGGTTTTTTTCCATTTTTAGCTCATTGTTGTCAAGTACACTTAGTGATCTTGGTCTTGTGGTTGAATCCCAAGAGGTTGGGCACATAGGGCGACAGATTAACCCTTGGAGTGTTGTGTCCTAAGACAAATCATGTCCATAGGCTAACTCCATGATCTGCCGGTTGCTTATCAAAATTGGCAGCCCTGATGGACCTTCTAAGTGAGGAAACAGCCCTGGCAGTAGTGTGAGGAAAGCGGCTGGGGTGCCTCTAGCCTCAGTCTTGGCACAAAGTGAGTGCACCTAAGTTAGAAGGTGGGAAGCCGGGGTGGCTCAGTGGGTTAAGCGCTCACTTTGCAGCGCCGGGGACCGAGGATCAAATCCCGGCCCCAGCCCGTGTGGACCCATATGCTGAACTGGGGAGTTCCCCCAGCTCAGTTCTCTCTCTGTCTCTCTCTCTGTCAAAAACAATAAAAAAAAGAAAGAACCCCCCCAAAAAAAGTTAGAAGGGAGGAGGAGAATGGAGCTTGGGAAAGACGAGGTCTGTTTCAGTTCACCTGGGAATGTCAAAACCCCACTAACACTTTCATTTTCATTAGCAATTTCGGATAAAAACTTAGGGCAAAGGGAATGATGAAATAAGTTCCATAATACGGCAAGACCAAAAGATACCAGTAACATCAAAAGCAGGGCCTGCCCATCTCGCTCACAGTTATGCCCTTCATGGTAGTCACACAGCAGTGGACCCTGGCGGGCACTCGCTATGAAGACACACGTTAGATGATTAATAGATGAATGGGTGAAGACAACTTAACTTGGTGGGAAAGGTATGGATCCTTGCATCTCTTTGTGTGTTGACTTCTGTATTCTGAGGACCCAGTGCTGTAAGTGACCCATAGAACGTGAGCAGTAAGATTTGTTGAAAGAACGGATGAGCCCCCATGATTCTAAAGGTAATTGTAAAACCAACAGAGACCCCCACCATTTGCCAAGGTCCGTGGCAGAAGTATCAGTGACATGAAAGCCTAAAGCTCAGACTACTGATCTAACTGACAGAATTTATCAGGTTGTAGTCATTTACCTTGCACTTAGGCATGGTACCTACATGGGGCATACTATTAAAAGACTTAAATAGGGATAGAAAACCCCCCTGATGAGCTTCATGACATTCTATTTGCAAATCACAGTTTTAAGAGCATTTTTACGTTAAGGGCAATTCCAGAATCACTTGCTGCTAAAATTGCTGTTTATACTTTTCCATAGGTAGATGGTGCAACCACAGTAGGGCAGCAGCTATTTCTCTGGAATTTGTTGCTGCTGTCTTCCTCACGCCTCAAACTCCCTTTTATTAAAGAGAGAAATTTAGAATTTAGCATAGTGCAGCCTCCCCCAAACCATCTCTCTCTCTCTTTCTCTTCTATCTGAGGCTTTTGAGGTTTGGGGGTTTTCTCCTATGGATGATTTTGTTTTCTTTTGTTTTTTTTTACTCTATCAAATGTCTATGAATTTGGTGAATCCTTTGTATTAAAATAAAGTCAATAAGAGCCATAGAAATGAAAATACATTCTCAGAGAAATTTATAAATTTCTACCTGAATTGAAATTGAAATAAATTGACATGAAATGAGTAAGGAGAAAATAAAATGATACAGACTATCACAGTAGGAACTCAGAACCGTTGGATATGTATATGTATGTGTGTGTATGTATGTATGTATGTGTGTGTGTATATATATATATATATATATATATATCTCCAAATAAAAATGTAACCCTATAAATCATGCTTTCCTTCAGGCCACATAACCACTAGGCAACTCAGTAAGTAAATTAAAATAATCCTTGTTTTCAACAATTTCTTACATCAACACTTAGAAAGATGACAAACTTATCTTTAACTCCAAGAAGCCTGGTCAGTGATTAGTTAAAGCAAACGTGCTGTCCTACTGGCCGACACCTGGTTATAAATAGCAGGGAGACTGAAAACACCCAGGGGCACTGAATGGACTTTCTATATATAGCCTTTCCTTTCTCCAAACTTCTAAAAGCTCTTAGAAGAATGCTATCTTTTGTGAAAACTTGGCCTTTGGAAAGGGCACATGGATGCTAAGGCCACTGACTTTTAGACCTCGAGAAGATTTGAAATAGTTTCCTTCATCTGGGAACCAACACTTGGGAGGCATAGAAAGTGAAATCCAATGAAATTAAATATTTGGCAACAAGCAATAATAATGGCACTCAAAGCTCTGTCTTCTAAATCCCCTAAACTTGGTGTATAGTAGATCACAACAACTGCTTAGTTTCATTTTCCTCAACGACGTGTTGGTTCTATGCCTCAAGAGGCATGGTAACATTATCTATAAACTTCAGCTATAACTTTTTTAAGTTTTGCTCTTTACAACTTGTTTTGAAATGGATGGGAGGATGGCTCAGCCAGGTTGAGCATTTGCCTTGCAACCGTGAGGTCTAGGGATCGAATCCCAGCCCCAGCCCATGCAAACCCATATGCTGAACTGTGGCACATTTGGTAACTGCCGGAATGGCAGCAAAGGTTCTCACCTCCCATGAGGGAGGCTCCCAGTTCAGTTCCCATTCCGTGTGGCCCCACAACTACCTGTGTGGAATGAAACCGTGTCACATTAATGATGTACAACTGTGGAGACTACTGTGAACCCTCCCCCATTCTCTCTCTCTCGCTCTCGCTCTCAGTCTCTCAAACAATAAATAAATCTTTAAAAAACAAATGCTATTTCTATATTTAAAATATGTAATTGAATTTTCCTTTCTTCTTGAAACACCTGTCCCCCTGTGTTTACAATCTTTTACTGTTGAACTGTTCATTGTACAACAGTAAGTACAGACACGCATTCTGGTAGAAGAGATAGTGTTGGGGACAACAGGGTGTGGGCTAGCATTGACGTAAAGGGAGACTGGAACAAGAAGACAACAGACATTTGGTTTGTTTGAAAAAAAAAATTCATGACAGGTTTGATAGTGTTCCTTTATTTAAGTCCCAGATTAAGTTTATTGTTTGTATGGTACAGACTAGGGCGTAAAAAAAAGCAACAAGGTTTTTGGGTTCCATCATTTTATATTAATCACCTAAAGGTTTCTTTGAGGTAGTTTTTAATAAATTAAAAAAAGACTTGTCCTTAAATGATTTTCACTGTTTCCTTGCACTTTAATACATTGAGAAATGGCATTTAAACTCAATAGTTATGATTAACCTTATCTCACAATTTTTCAAGGCACTGAGAAGCGTGTGTGTGTGTGTCCATGCACACATGCATTGGCTATGAACTAACGTGCTGTCTTTGCAACCAATGAAATAAGATTCTCAATAAAAACCGCCATCATCTGGACAAAAATCATATATGACAGTGGGACCAGCCACGGGTCAGTGAAAAAGTCTCCCTGGGCAATTTATACACACAACAGTGTTGTAAGTCTCTCTTCAGAGGAAGCACTTAGAAGGAAGTGTAATCAAGCATGGCTCTAATTTCATACCTGAAGTCTGTTTTAGTGAGAGTTCTTCGGCAAGTGCTTGATCTGTGTTTTCATAATCTTTGTTCATGCTCCCGAAAGGTCAAAAATTGGTGTGAATTAAAGAAGTGACAAAAGCCTATAAGATAGAATAAACCACGAGGTCTTCTAATTATCACACAAATAAGTATGGCTGACACAAAGGTTACGGAGATGAGATAAAGACATTAATAATTCATAGTGCGGAAATAAAAACCTTCTAATCACGTCAGCATAAAAGAAATCCTAATTGGTAAAGATAATGAATTTAGGAATTTTTGTTTGTAAGATATTTACCTAGTACCCTGCAATGGGCATATAACCCTTTTCTAAAATTTGGAGTGCAAACTAGAAAAACAGAAACTCTTCACACTCAAGTAGTTTATACTGCAGTGGATGAGAAGTCTTTCTTTTGAGACCTTTTACGTCTCAGTCCATTGTAGCTTCTTTATCAGATAACTGTTTTTTTATTTGTTAAAACTAGTGTTTGGCACTTTTAATAGTTTTTTGAATGTTCTTGATAATGAAATACAGTCACACTCATGATTTCCAATACTGATAATAGAGTTGGTAGTAATTGTACATTGGATATTGATAGTAGAGTGATTTTGATAATCTACAAAATGTTGTAATGTTTTCCAGATAATTTGTCTCCTAGACAAAAATGCACGTATTATTTTCTTCTCACTTTATAAAAACTTATTTTATGAATATAGCGATTTTTATATCTTAAATTCATATTTTTAAATATTTTGTTCAGTACCTTATCCCATTTTAAAACTGTCTATTAATATATCCACTACATATTATGTAAATATTAATATGTATTTCTTAATGGCTAGATTAATACTTTTGTAATTACTCACATTTATGTAATGCATGTTGTTGTTCTTCAACATCTTCTTTTCTCTCTAGAGCCCATCCTACTGACTTCAAAAAGCCTAAGAAGTCTTAAAATCCTATTTAAAGTGGATGTATGGAAAATCCTTTAAGTAACATGTAGTGCTGATAGAGAAGCAGAGTATTAAAATTTGTGCTGAAACTCGTTCCATTAATAAAGAGCTTAATCAGATATATGGTAAGGATGAAAAACAATTATAATACTGAGCAATGACATTTTCAATGAAGGGAGATATTAAACACTATATATGAAGCTAGTATCTGCAAAGCAAATAAATTGGCAATGATTATACATATATTTAAAATATGTTCAAACTTAGTCATAGCAACTGTTTTTCACTTGGGCTGAAAAGAGACACACTGGAGTGTTTAAGCACGATTTCAATTGGAACAGATATTTAGACACTATACAGAAAACACTTGATTGCAGAAGAGCAAATGGGTGTGTGTTTTTAATTCATGCATTTTCATTCACTCAGAAAGGAAAAGAAGCCAAATGTACTTTAAACGTGGCATTGAGAGGTATTAAAATACCGTTCTTAGACTCAGTTGCTGCTGCCGTTCCTTTAGCTAATTCACCAAAGAGTATCCAAGCTAGATATCAGGAAGCAATCCCAGATTCCCATCACGGGTCCCGTGCCTCACGCTGCCCATGTAGTAAGTCACAGTCCCTGGGTCCTGTCATAGAGCTCTGTCCAGTGTCCATCTACTCTCTCCCTCTCTGGGCCTCAGCCTCTGAATGACGTCCCATCTAGTTCACTGTGAGCAGGGCCATTTTTAAACCTTCCTCAATCCTAGGCATTGCACTTTGAGAAGCATCCACACCACATCTTATCAAATATATTAAAATGTACCCAAATCACATCTTCAATTTAATTTATAGATAAGCAACCACAGCAGATGCTCTGTTAACTAGAACTGAGGCAACCAGCTTTTTCCAGTTGCTTGAGAGTGCCGGTTGTTTGAGTTCCATTTAACAAAGAGTCTACTTACCTTCATCAGGCAACTACCAAGACTCGTGGCTGCCTGTTCACTGAGAGTCACCTGTGTATGAAAGCTAAGTAACAATGCAGTTAGTGAGGTACAACATTAGTGATGAAAATATTAAACAAGTTCTTATCTCAGTGTGGCAGGTTGTTTTCATAGTATAGAACTATTTTTTTCGAGTGTCATACAATTTTCTACATTCTTCTCCAGCTCACAGTCCCTAGCAGGTGTGTGTTTACTGTCACAAGGTTGAACACCTAGGACAGCAAGACCTCTAAAAATGAGGACCCTCACCTGGATGAGTAGACCAGATATGTGGGTGTTGGAATGCAAAGTGTTTATAGAACGGATATGCAAATCAAGGAAGAGAGGGTGGTGTGGATTAAAATTATGTGTATCAGACGGGAGTACGAAAAGGCTAGGTTCTACAGGGATGTCAATAAAAAAATATCACCCTCCAGAGTGAGTCTCAAAACAGTATGTGAGTGACTGCCAACTTATTTAAAAGGAAATATTGATGGCAAACCATTCACAGGAAATAAAGCTTAGTAAGCTCCAAAACAAATGTTGGAAAATGGCAAGTGGTTTTCTAAGTGGTGAATTGAGCATCCAGTTTCACGACTTAGTGTTTCTAAACTTTGGTATTTCATTTTTAAAGCTGAGAAGGAAACACCTATTTGATGTAGTTGTTGAAAAATTTAAACTATATCATTCACATAAAGGGTCGTAGTGTGTCTGGCAAATGTGTGATATTTTTATTATTCTTATTGATAATGCACTAGTAAACAACAGCTGTTTCCCTATTCCTGCGGTCACTGTTACAACTTGGAACAGACCAAAAATTACTCCTGAGCTTGATTTGACCTTTCATCGTAATTTTGAAGATGGAAAAGTTAATGATGAGTTTTTTGAGAAGAGACGTGTCAATGTTCTAACATCCTTTCAAAAGTTAAATATGTATTTATTTGACAGAAACAAACAGTCTTAATTTAGAGAAGGCCTAGATTTTAAAAGTATCTTTCCTCCTTGGATTCCTCAGAAGCTTAGAGGAGGGAAAAAAAAAGGAAGCTGTAAGACCAAGGACTGAGGAAGTGCTATATTACATAGCAAGAGGCCCAACCCCGGGCTCTTAATGTACCTGTGATTTTGATGTGAATAGCCCCCGGGTCCCCATTTCTGACATCAGCACCACCACTGATTGTAAGACATGGTCAGGTCGATTAACCTCCCTCTGTTTTAGTTTCTTCAACTGTAATATGCAAGTAATATTACTTGTCACTTGCCAACCAGCAGTACTTCTTTAGCTAATTTACTGTCTCAGCAGGGATGTTGCAAAGATTAGCAGACAAATGATTTATAACCCTTTTGAAGTAGTAAATGATGTAAAAAGCCCTCGTGAGAGAAAGACAGAGGAAATCAGTCCATGCATTAATTTGCAACTTTAGTCATATGTTATTTTATTTAAAAAAAAAATTAAAAAGAGGTAACCCTCAATAAAGTCTAGACTGCTTTCTGTTGCTGCTATTCTTTTAAATCCTATGTTATAGTTAAGAATATTCAGAAGACAACATGTATTAGAGGAAACGATTATAGTTCATCTACTTAAATTGATTAAAAGTCTTGCGGGGCAGAAAAATGAACTGAGTAGAAATAAGGAAACATGCTTTCTCAGTCTGCCTTTACTGTTAGCAATGGGATAAGCTTGGCAGCTCTACATAAGGATGTTGAGTAGGATAATTAAAAACAGATCTACTCAATCGTTAGATGTAAGAACAACACACAAAGTCCTGCGCCAAGCATTGTGAGGGTCTCAAAAATCAAAGACACGGAGCTCAAGGAAAATATAATACAGGGAGAAAGCAACAGGGAAATAATTTTTGCATAGTGCCAAATTAAATAAACACTATAATAAAGTTATTCATTATACCTGGATATGTGGCTCGTCAACTGGACTTGTAAGATGAGGAGAATTTCATCCCTGAGGGAGAAGAGCATTCCAGGTTTGAGAAGACAGCACGAGGAAATTAAAAGAACTCCAGAGATACGGGCAATGTTGGCCAGGATGGAAACTTCATGTGAACAGGAGAGAGAGTGTAAGGAAGAAGGCTAGTAGAGTAGGTTGGCTTCAAATTCTAGAGGGACAATCAAAATATTGAACTATGTTTTATGGGTTCCCAAGAGCCAATGAAAGCTTTTTAGTACTTTATGTTTTGTAAAGTTAATTCTGGTGATAGTATAAAGGAGAAGATGAAGAAGAATGGGTTTAGACAAGTCATTGAGTAGTTAGCCAACAATTGCAGTAGTCAAGAAAGAAATAAAGGTAAGGACTAGAAAAAATGGAAATGAAGAATATTAAAGTAACAGCAAGTAGGTAGAATTAAAATAATGAGGTTTTAAAAATTGTTGGATGTGAATATACACTAACAAAATGAGAAGGATGGCTAGTTTTGAGGTTGAAAGTAGAGAACGAAGCAAGAAATTTCTATTTTGAACTTAATGAATTCGAGTTTTCAAGAAAATCAGTGGTGGAATATCCAACAGGCAGTAAAAATTTTCAAGTGACTCTTTAGAAAAATATCAGTCTCCAAATTTAGAGATTTGATAGTCCCACATATACAGGTGGCAGCTAAGGCTCTTGGGGAAATGTGATTATCAAACAGAGCATAAACAACAACAATGAGAATAAAGATTCCTTAAGAGGTAAGAATCTTTAAGATTCTTTAAGTGGGGAAAAGAGGAAGAAGAAATTTAAGAAGAAGATTATGGGCAAACCAAGAGTACAATCTCTGTGGGAGCCAAAGGAGAAAAATATTTCAGGAAGAAAGGAATAACCATGTGAAGTGCTGTATACAATATGATACAGATGATTATTATTATGAAAAGGCCATTGAATTTTGTGATTATAATAGTTTTTCTTTGAGAAAACAATTCTAGTAAAGTGATTGATCTGTGAGTCAAATTTCAAAGAAATTAAAAATAAAGTAATGTAGAGGAAGCAGGAACAATTAGTATCCACCTCTATTCTCGAAAGTTTGGAAGTAAAAATGAAACAAGTGGGTATATTAAAGAACATGCTGGGTTAAAAGATGGGATATATATTATAACAGGGAAAATGTAAGCAATGTTATAGGCATTGGAGAAGTAGAAAAAACAAGAGCCTCTGGAAGCTTAAGGCAGAACTGAAAAATAATGGGAGAGAACATGAATTCAAGAGCATGAGTCAAGGATTAATGTTGGGCAAAAGGACTCTGAATCAAGAGATGGACAACTGTTGATGTGACAATAAAGATGAATAAAGGACAATAAAGGATGACCTTGATCTTCTCCATAAAGTCAGTAGGCAAGATTTTTTGTGAAGAATAAGAAAATGAAATATAAAAACAAACAAACAAACAAACTGAAGCACAGAAAAATAAAGAAATTGATGTTACCTGCAGTGAAGAGGTCAGCGAGAAATGAGGAGAGATTTATCAATAGGTTTAAGGTCACTTGTTGTCTAATTAGACAAGGAAAATAGTTCGTAAAGGAAGTTAGCCCATGTTTCTGGCTTAACTTTTATAGGCTTAGATTTCACATTATAAAGTTTTGATTTGTTAAGCATTGTGGAAAGAAAAAACAGGATTTTAGTCTTGGCTAAAAAAAGTTTCAGAGAAGAAGTTAAGTAATGATACAATTGTGTAGATTATGAATTTACAAAACAACATGAAAACATGCCCCCATCAGAAAGGGGAGAATATATATATATTTTATACACATGCACACACACAGTGACATGATCAAGTTCAGGAACCATGATTCTACTTTAACAGAGGAGACTTCTGTGGATATTTTCAAAGTAACTTGTTGCTCTTAACAGGATTATGGTTCACTTGTCTGACATTTGCATTAGGGCTCAAAAGCTTGATGGGAAAAATGCAGACAGCTCAGCGCGAGGCAAGTCAGGGACACACAACTCTGCTAGGAACCCTGTTGTTTTTCACCACCACCCCTAAGAGTGGACTGGAGCAAGCAGCCAAGAAGTCCCAGTTTTGTCACTGGGCCATATACCTGAGGGCATGCCTGTCTCCAGTAGAGAGCTCACCTGACTGCTCGCGTGGGGAGCAGGGCTGGCCACTTTTTCATGAATCGCCATTTTAACTTGAACAGCTGACAGACACGCTGGTTTTTCTGTTCTGTTTTTCCTTTTTTTTTTTAAGCCAAAATGTAATTATAACCTTGTGAAATGCCTTCCACAACAGCAAGAAGTCTTAAGGACAAGTGGAATTAATACATTCAATGACTAACGTATCATCATAATTCCAATTGGATTTTTTCTTCTGCTTTCCCAGACTCAAAAATATAGCTTATTGTTTCATTCAATATCAAAAATGCTGAACTCTGATGGTAGAATATCGTATATTTGAGTCGAAGGTTTAGTTTTACCATTAGTCTCTATATAGCAACTCATAGGTTTTTCTCCAAATTTAGATCTTCCATTATCTACAACTGATTATGTAAGAGCCACTAAAAAGCAACTATTGTAAATGTAATACAAGTGTATTAAATTTTTCAAACTTGGACATTTGGCAGAGCTTTTCTTGAAAATGAGCAAAGTGAACCTGTCATGTCAAGAGACACAAAATCCACTTTGCATCTGTTGCCAAAACATGAGCTTTCAGACAAAAACTACAATTTTAGAAAACTTCGTGTTGGCCCCTGTGAACCGGTCGCTTTCCCAGTTTGTAAAGGCTTTCCTGATGAGACCAGTGGCTTTGCTAACACATGGAATGCTGTGGAATGAAATATGATTGCATGTGGAAATTTTGTATGACCCAGTAAACCAGTATTTATCAAATGGCCAGTGCTTGATAGTAAAAAAATATATATGTATGGGCAAAAGATCCAGTTAAAGTACAAGGTATACGATACATTTCAATAAAATTGTGTGGAAAGCATATTAATATGGTTTTAGATTCCACACTGCTGAATTTTTTGTAATCCACAATTATCTCAAATGGCTATTAAAATCCTCACTTTTCCAACTGAAAGAAAAAAAAATCTGTGTGAGGCCAGATTTCCTTCACATATTTCAACTAAAGCAACAGGCTGAGGCAGACTGATTATAGAAGCAGATATGAGAAACCAGATGTCAGTTATGAAGCCAGGCATTTGGATAATTAAGCCAGAGAATCGCGAAATGTAAAACAATGCCATTCTTGTCACTATTTTTTCACCTGTGAAAAACACATTCCATTATAAAATATTTATGAAAACATGTCATGGTTTATTATTTACGTTTTTAAAAAATATTTAAACTTTTTCATTTTTAACTTCTCGTATGGTAAATATTGGCAGATAGAACCACAGAAACATAAGATCCTTGGAGTTCTCAAGTGATTTTTGAGAAGGTAATGAAAACATTTCAGAAACAATTATGGAGACCAAGCCCTAAGCACACAGTAATTCACTTGAAGGTTTTTAACAAGTCCCACTATTTAATGAAGTAACAGTTGAGAAGTTGTCGAATTGCACTTAAGAAAATGGGACACGAAGAATTCTCCTTCTCTTTTAAACTCAAAATAAATCATATCCTTCATATCAGAGAGAAGGGAGTCTTGGGTGCACGCTGATGACATTCTCTCCATTCTTTCTTCCAAGTCTGTGAGTCTCATTTCATGTGTCCCCATTTACAGGAGTAAAATTAGCATGTTATCCAGTCACCGTTTGGCTCATGATTCAATGTCGCTATAAAAATCACTTTAGCAGCTTCATGGGCCCAATTTCTAGGATACGTCTATGCCGAACGCTTCCGTTTGCTTAACGTTCAAGGCGTAAGTACACACTTTGCCTCGCCTCTGGCAATTTATTTAAATCTGTGAATTCTCCTAGAGTAAAATCTCCTAGTTTATTTTCTCAAATGATTTGTGTATATGACATTTCAAAAGGTAGAGGACACGAACAAGGTAAAGACGGGCATGAATCATGAATCTTAGTTTAGAAAGCCATTATACAAATGAGTCTTTAGGGTCCCAATATATTGCTTCTTTTGTTAAAGAATGAGAAAGTGGAGCTTTATTAAGGAGGAGGAGAAGAAAGAGCAAGCTTGTTTCTCAGTCATGGGTGTTGACTGGATATTTAGATGTCAATATTTAGAGATGTATGCTTTAAAATGTATTCTACCTTTAAATACAGTACTTAAATAATAAAGTCTCTAATCAAACTTTGAGTTTTAGTACAATTGGCTCTTTTGCATAACTGGATAGAAAAAAATATATACCACTATACCATCTTGTTCATATTTAGTAATACCATTTGTCATGTCTAGAAAATTCTAATTATGGCAACATAAACAGGGAAAACTCATAAACAGGAAAGCTCACTTTTGGTAAATTTTCCAGTTTTTATTCTGAATATTTTTATAAGGCCAAGATGTATGCTACTTGCTACTTTATTAACCCTCTACCAGCTGCTGGCATTTATTAGAATTTATTTTTACTTTAGTCTTTTTTTTTTTTTTTTGGATGTTGACTGTCTCTCAGAAATAATCATTTCACAGTAGATTACTTAGAATTTCTAAGCAAAACTCCAAGTCATTAGAAAGTAGCATATTTGGTATGAAAGCTATTTCCGGTCTCCAGTAGTCATAGCACTTAATTGAAGAACTGTGTCTACATGTTTAACTGAAAGAAAAAAGTCACAGGCTGCCACGTGTGTAAAATAACTATTTTTGAGCACCCAAAGGGAATTCACTGAAAGAACTATAATGAGGGAGGAGAGAAAAAAATATAGAATTCATTGGATTTATATATTTTGTTTAAAAATGTAATTGTATTCGTTCTTCATTCGCCTAGTTCTATATGTACTTTTTGTCAGTTATTGTTCTTTCTACTGAAAAATAAGTCTGTTGCATGGCAAATGAAAATGTAATAAAATGAAATACTAATTCTATAATAACTATCATGATGGCTAGCTACCATAACTGAATATCCAGTACTTAGTTTCTAGCTTATCTTAAAGGTTTAAAATTGGGTGTACATCAATCAAGGAAATACAGATTGTAAATGCTTATGGGGAGAAGTTTACAGGAATTAGCTCTTCTCACCATCATCATTATTTCTTTCACCCAATCCAATTGATAGTTATATGTGTGCACACATTTTAAAGGTGAACACAATGTACATTTACATCTTTTATAACCCTGTTTCTTCTTCCATGTGTTCATTACTTAAGAATAAGTGAAAATTCAAATTCCACTGTTGGCTCCCATCTTATACATCGAACTATCACCAGGATCCTTTGGCATTCCCTGATATGCATATCATAACAGAGTATACCTTTCTTAAATTCACATCTTCTCATGGAAAATATTGCCACTTTTTTCTATATCTTTCTTGATATTTCAAATCTCCTTAAGACTATTATCACAAAAGTAAATTAGATGTAAACCTGCACATGTAGTGTACATGCATTATTATGACAGTCCACAAAAAATGACAAGAAACAAGGACCTCTACTGCAAAATATTTTTTTTTAATGCAAAACTCACAGACCTAGGTTTAATTTGTAGTTATGTGTATTATTTAGCTTAATATCACTTACTATCTCTGAGACTTGTTTTATCTGAAAATGAGGTTACTTTTGCTTTCTTCATAGCATTGGTATCAGATGAGCATATCAGGTGTGCTTTTCTTAAAGCCTGTTTTTAAAAGCCATAAAAAAATTTAAAAAAAAAACTAATCGAAAGACAGTCACAGTGATTATAAGAGCAGTTTATTCTTGTAGCTCCATGTGCCCTTAAACTTTTATGAGATCTGTATTTGCTCGGTTGATGTGCATGTCCCATTCTAAATCTTTAAAGCCACTTAGAAACTAAATGCTGTGTTGGTTAATGGTGGTAAAGTATTTAATGAAAATATCTTTATAACTGATACCACTGATTTACTCCAAAGTCAAAACTTTATTCAAACTTGTAACTATGGGCAGGCAATCTGATACAGCAGAGTCGGCTGGGATTTTACAACCATTCATTGCAGATATTTAATTAAATCTGTTACAATGGGCAGATCACTTAAACTACCTGGTCCTCAGATTCTTCCCCTGTACAATCTTGCAGATTGTTAGGATTTGGTAATTTAGTATGATTAGGGAATAGGACAGTTCTCTGGGGCTCCTTATGAAAGCTGATTAATGTAGCTCTTCCTTGTGGTTCAGGTCTACCCACCACACTTTTATTGAGCGCTGACACTGCACGAAGAGCTCTACTAGGAACTGTATGTAATTAAAACATTAACAAAACGTAGTTCCTGTCTTGTAAGAGCTTGTCATCTGTCTAGAAGTGGAAGGAACCCTAATGCTAGTTACAACAGCGAGTGCTTGTAATCAAGGCCAGTGAGAGGGCTAGATGAAGAGAGAAGGAAACAAAGAGATTTGCAGTTGGCTGGACTCTGAGCTTCTGAGCCCTGATTGAATTTCAGTGAGCAAGTTTCTTAGGGGAAGGCCTTCCTGGTGGAATAACAGACTTGAACTAATGCACCAGCAGCAAAGCTCTGGGAAATAATGGTGCATTGCTCATCAACATGCTAAGTATGAGAGAATGGTTGAATTTAAAGCAGATTGTGGAAAAACTCAGCAGTAATCCTGGCCAGAGCTCTTCCTATGTTTTACAAGAAATAAATGGGTGACATCAAATAAAAACCAACATGACCCAGGCAAGTGATTAGACAAGTGAGAGAAATGAGTAAAGACATGCTCCAACACAGTGTACCAGTGAGGCCAGTTTTCTCTATTTGTATGTTTTGTTGTTGGCTTATTTTATTTTGTTGCATTTAAAATGCTTGTGCAAAACCAAGTGGAAATACCTATTCAACAGCAGTTGCCCTTATGCGTGAGGAGTTTAGAAGAACAAGCTAAAGGAGTTAAGGGAAGGAGAGGAAGACGAGATAGCTCAGCGGTTGAGTGCCTGCCTCATGATGGCCAAGGTCCAGTGTTTGATTCCAGGCTGTGGCCTGTGCAAACCCATATGCCGAACCGCAGTGCAACTGGAAACCACCGAGATGGCTTAGAGGCAAAATTTCTCACCTCCCATGCGGGAGGCCCCCAGTTCAGTGCCCGCCCCGCACAGCCCCACATGCACCTGTGTGGAAGGAAACCATGTCCCAACTAATGGTGTATAACTATGGAGACTGCTCTGGTTCCTACCCCCTTTCTCTCTCTCTCTCTCTCTCTCTCTCTCTCTCTCTCTCTCTCTCTCTCTCTCTCTCACTCTCTCTCACCTTCTCTCAAAATTAAATAATTAATTAAATAATTTTTAAAAAAGAAGTGATGCACACCTTTGCATTATTCATAGTGAGGAATTAGAAGCCATTGGGATAAGATGAGTTATTCAAGTCAGAAAGTAAAGAAAGTCAGGACTGGTCCTAAGTTCCTACAAACTGTGCCCTTACTTCAACAGATGACCCTAGAAGTAGAAATCTGTGAAGAATACAAAGGTCAAATAGGATGGAACCAGGATAGTAAGGTATCATGGAAACTGAGAAAGCGGCAGCTGGGTGTGTGTGTGTGTGTGTGTGTGTGTGTGTGTGTGTGTGTGTGTGTGTGCGCGCGCACCTACCTACCATATGCCAAACATTGTGTTAGGTCCTTTAAATACATAATCCAAACAAGTTCTCCTAGCTACCTTGAGAACTGAGTATATTTATCACAATTTATAGATGAGGAATGGAGGACAGAACAATTAGGCATAGCATAACAAGTGGAAAGTCTAGATTCAAATATAGATAGTTCTGACTCCTACAATACTAAACCTGCCTCTATAATGTGTTATATGTGCTCAGGGAAAGTTTCAAGGAGACCATAAATGGCAGTGTCATGCGTGGTAGGGACCTCAAACAGGATGGACACTCACAAAAAAACTAACATTCAGCTGTTACTTCATTTTAATACAGGTTATTGTGGTGATCTCTAAGATAGAAGTCTCCACAAACATACTGTATAGAAGCCAATGAAATAAAAATTCTGAAGGTTTGTTCAAAGTGAAAATAAAAATAGCTGAACCTTTGTGAGACGTTTAATGAAACAAAGAGATCAGTCAGAGTAAAGTGAATGAAGATTGAGGAAAGGGTATTTGTTTGAATGGTTAGTTCATTTTTTTTAGTAAAAGAAGGCTTGAACATGCTTATAAACCTAAAGCAGAACTCCAGAGGAGGAAGAAGACTCAAATTAATAAGGAAAAAAGAAAAAAAGGATGCAGCAATGTCCTACAGGATGGGTGATAGGAAATAGAATCAATAGCATGCCTCAGAAAGAAAGAAGCTACCGGTAGTTCACCTAGAAAGAAAGAATAGTTTACAGAGAAATATGTTGGGGAGAGGAAGAGATTTAAGAGACCTTGCAGCAGATGTTCTATATCTTCTCAGAAAAAGAAGATGCGAAGTTGTCTCTTAGGGCACGTAGTATGTCGTTGTGGGCTGGAAAGGGTTTGGAATCCTTCCCACAGAGAAAAGCCTAAGGAAGAGTCAACTAGAGGTGAACAAAAGGATTTCCCAACAACGCAGAGTGCATACTAATAATAGTGTCAAAATTTTCCAGTTGAGCCAATTGGCACAATTTTGTGACCTTTTTCTGGTCACGCTCAGCCACCCAGTAATGAGATCAGAGAAAGTGTGCCGTACTGTTTACCCAGGTGAGCCTTAGGAAGGTCGAGGCGACAATAGGCCAAAGGGGCTCTGGACGCTCATTGGAGGCCACACAAAATGGTCGGCCATTGGCCCAGACTGGATCTAGAAAACACTAAAATTTTAAAGGTTAAAGGAATTAAAAATATAACCAGCATAAAGAACACTCATAAAGTGTAAGAGAAAAAGAAATAGGATAGGTGGTTATGGCCACAGAAGGGAATTTCCAAGTTTAAGATTTTAGAAATGAGATAGTGTTGAATGATCATTGTCTTTGTACCTTCATGTGACACGCCGTTAATGATCATGCCATCTAACTGTCCCACTCTACTTATTAAAAAATGGAAGACAGAGAAGTCAAGTGATTTTCCTGAGTCACTCCATGACCCAGTGGAAGAACCAGCACTAAATCCAGGATCTTCTTAGGAGCACTTTGAAAATTTAAATCAAAGGATAACCACCATCGAATCATATTCCCATGAAAAAGAACCATAGATATAGTTGAGTAAATGGACGCCAATGTGTTCCATAGTACAGTCACAGGAAAGCAGGCAGTATACCAAGATTTCCTAATTCAAAACTTGTATTATGCTATTCCTCCTTCTTTCCTGTTTCAACATCCTCTTAAAGAAGAGAGGATATAAAGTTTCTCCAGATTGAATCAACAGCCCCCTGGCCAATAGGCATTGGGAGAAAAACTAAGGCTGAAGGAATGGTCTACTGGCTGCCCTCCTAAACTGCACTGTAAAGGGCATCAGTTATCTCGGAGTGCATTCACCAGGGTACATTTGCATAATGATGTATGGGTTCCGCCATTTTAGCTTCCTCCATATGGCTTATATTTTGAGAGTCCTTTCTCTTAATTACTGGGATATGAGTTTTCAATCTTTTTTTTTTTTTTCATTTTTTTTATTGTTTTTTTGACAGAGAGAGATACAGAGACAGAGAGAAGGGGGAGGGCCCAGAACAGTCTCCATAGTTGCACATCATTGGTTGCACAGGTGGGTGCAGGGCTGCACAGGGCAGGAGTCTCACCCCGGTGAGAACTGAACTGGGGGCACTCCCCAGTTCAGCATATGGGTCCACACGGGCTGGGGCCAGGATTTGATCCTCTGTCCCTGGGGTTGCAAATTGAGCGCTTATCCCACTGAGCCATACCGGCTTCCCCATCAATCTTAAACTATAGTAAAATGTAATTGGAATAATTAGGAATGGGGGTGGGGGGATTGTGTTATTTTAAAGTTCTGATTAATGAGGCAAACATTTGTTATTTCATATCTTAGTGTACAACCCTCTTTTGACCATTATGGTAGGATGCAATTTAAACACACAGAAGGAAATTAAAGATTTTCATTTGGTGATCTTTGATTAATACACACAGCTCAGATTTTACCTTGAAATTCTTTTTCTTCACTATGTCTTTAATTAAGTATGTGCATCACCAGGCTGGCTTGGGAAAACTCACTTGCACTGACTCCTTTGTGAACGTGAGATTTTATTTCAAAGATTCAGTCAAGAAAAGTTGTCTTTCCTCTCAAGCTATGGCTTACCAAGGAGACCGCAAAAGAGCTAGCTGTCCTCCTGGGCTGGGAGCAGTATTTGATTGTCTGGAACTGCTGGTGAATGGTGATAATACAAAGCAAACTTCATTTTGGGCAATTTCACTATTGTTCTTAGAATGTCGGCAGACAATGCCCTTGCTACTTCTTACATCTGGGATGAACTGTTTCCACTCCATCCTCGTCTGCCCCCATACCTCCCCTTGCCCCCCAACACACACACATACACACACCTTGATACGCTATTGATCTCAAGCTCTCCTCTCTGGAGTTGAAGAATGACTGAAATGGTATTAGAGAAGGGGAGTTTTATCATCTAAACCAAGTGTCCACAGACTGTGGCATGCAGGCCAAATCTGGCTCTATCCTATTTTTGTAAATACAGTTTGTTCATTGTATTTGTTTAGCATACTCTCTGGCTGCTTTTGCACTAAAATCACTGAGTTGAGTATCTAGGATAGAGACCATGTGTCCCTCAAAGCCTTAAATATTCACTCTCAGACCCTTTCCAAAACCAGTTCCTTGACCCTTGATTAAGACTCGAAGTATTGCTTGCTTTGTGAGCATGTACTCCAGACTGTTACTTCACTGTAGGCCAGTAATTTAACAAGCATCATTTTTTAATGTTTACCATTAACCAGCATGAGATTTATCTATTAATTTTTGTCTGTTTTTCAGTCCCTGCTATGTGGATATTTGTTAGCAATGACTGATGTGGAAACGACATATGCAGATTTTATTGCTTCAGGAAGAACAGGTAGAAGAAATGCAATACATGATATCCTGGTTTCCTCTGCAAGTGGCAACAGCAATGAATTAGCCTTGAAATTGGCAGGTCTTGATATCAACAAGACAGGTGAGTGGACACACATCTCTCTATGAACATGGAGTGATTTGCAGCATTTCACTAAGTAGGACTAAGGCATGAAAAACTACCTTCAAAAGTTATAAACTCCTACTCTGTGTTCAATTACTTCATTTTACATGGTTTCCTACTCAAATGTTATACAATACTGACAACTATACGATTTCAAACAAAGCATCACTCGCTGAGAATTGTGAGGGACTTCCTTTGTAATTCTTGAGTGTTTTGGCTTCTTTTTAATTTACACTCGACAACATTCTTGTCCCATGTTTACCTGGGCTTGGTAACCACCATCTCTTTAGCCACAACTCTGCATTTATAACATTATGTGAAGCCTGAGAAGTGTCCCCACAAAGTCCCCAGAAAAGTCATCTAGAAAATCTCCAGCCTCATGCGAGTCCAACCCCTCATCTGTGTTTATGTAGTTCACTTGCATCCTTACATATGCCGCCCCCTTGCATCTTCCCTCAGCTGACTTCATGTCTTTGGTTACTGAGAGCTTCTCCTGTGGATGAAGTTCCTAGTGCATCTATACAGTTCAGATTCAGGTCATCTGCACATCTTGGGAGTCTAGTCATTGCTCTAAAAATGAAAGTAGAGTGTGAAAGTGATATGGAATGCATGGTCAGAGCCTTGGAACCCTGTTAGAACAGATTTTTTTTTTAATATAGAAAAACTACTTTTTAATTTCCTCAAAGCCTGGTGCATGATGAGATGTGTTGTATGTACTTGTTCTGAGTACAGGAGAAATTGCTTTTTGACATGCCTATCTAAAGAATGGACCAGCCCTCTTACCTGTAGCCGTTTGAAGTATGACAACACACTCTTAACCAACATTGATATAATTTACATCATTGCAACACCCCCAGATATTTTGTCCACTGAGCCACATTGGTTGCTGGGTAATGAACTAACACATGCAAATATGTGAAACTCTGAATCAAGGACTGCCTCCACTATAGCTTGCATTCAGCTGAAATGGCTGAATATTGAGAGAAAGTTCTGTCTAATTTCAGCGGTTGGTGTGTCACCAGCTGAGATCGCTGCAGAGCGTGCTGTTAAGAGGGTGGTTTTATTGCTGCCTATGTTCTCTAACAGCAGGCCAGTGGCCGTCCTTCCTATTCACCATGGGACTGACCAGCTGGAATAACGCCCTTTCATCTTCCACTGTTGCTTTCAATTTAAACGAATTAAACCTCTGAGAAATAGGAGCTGGGTCATCATCAAGTGCATCAAATCATGTACCATGCCTTTTATTTGTTGTTTTAATTCTTAAAATAAGACACTCAGGAATAAAAAGGTAAACTTGCTCCCCGCTTCTGATTTCGGCTTAAAGACACTAGTGATTTCTGCAACCCACGCGACTGTATGCTCTGACCGGGCCCTGAGACTTCCTAGTCATTTACCAAAAGCCCAGAGGGTCACTAACCACCGTGAACATTCAGTTATTCTGCTTGTATGCCAGGCTGGCCCAAGGTCACAGGACCAGCATTCGGCAGCCCTTGAAGCAGTTGAGCTGGTTGTTTTTGTGTTTGTTTGTTTGTTTGTTTTGATGGGTAATGAATTTCCAAGCAAATACTCTTGTCTCCAGGAGGATTTTAGACTTACGGAATAGTTCTTAAATTCTCCACGTGCTATGTCGAGAGCAGGTAAATAGAAGTCGTGGTTTTGAGTTTGCCTCTACCCTGGTTTTCCCGGTCTCTTACAGAAGGTGAAGAAGATGCGCAGCGCAGTGCCACCGAACAAAGCGGGGAAGCTCAGGGGGAAGCTGCCAAATCGGAGAGCTAACGGCCCCCTTTGATCTGCACCGACACCTGCCGATGTCTCGAGTCTCCAGGCCTGGCTGCCAGGCGGCCGTGTCCACGAGGGAGAAGAGGGAAGAGAACATGGCTGTGCTGCACGGCGGGGACCTGCCCGCCGTGTTAAAAATGGGGGCAGAGGCTGTGGCTGCAGACACACTCTTCTCTACCTCTGTCATTAGCAATGGCTGAAATCATGTGGTCGTGTCCAGGTGTCATTTTCTGTATGATCCTTTCACTTGACCATATGATGAAATGCTTGTAGAGAGTAGCACCGATCTAGCTGATGATTCTTCCTGTAGCGTCTGGCCCCTACGATGTCAGAGGATTTAATTGTGTCTAATTGCAAAGGGTTGGTTGGACGCCAGAGTTTAAGTATCTCTGGCCCAAGTGTTCAGCCAGTCAGAGAACCATCCAGAAAGCACTGTTTTCAGCATTACGTCTCTGTGTGCTCCTGCCGTGTTCCTTACACTGTTGTCTCTTGTACAGCGTAGAATAAGATGCTCAGCACTGCCCCTCCTTTGCTCATGAAAAACAAAAACAATGTACATTACTGTGAATTTTTATACCACTCATTTTTCAAAGGGCTTCCTTCTTTTCTTCTCCATAGTGTGGTGGTGGGCTCAGGAGAGAGCGCGCTTTTTTTTTTTTTTTTTAACTTAACCTTTCCCTGTGACTCGCTGCTGATGAATTGATGGTCTTAACAGATTTGTCAGCTCCCTGTCCTTTGATTTTATGATACAGGCATCTGAAAGTATCCAGGCACCTGAATATTACCTGAATTCAGCTTGTTTGGTGTCTGCACAGACTAGAATTCAATCCGCAAATTTGATTTTATTCCCAAGTGGAGAACATTTCTCAACTCCCTTTTTTTTATTATGGGGATTTTGGAGAATTAGGAAGGTGGGAAAGAGAAGCCAAGATAACACTAACAACTGGAAATGTCCTGTTCTTAGGGAATCAAGTTTCTCGCAAAGCTGTATGTTCCTATTTAAATTTTGAGGACAGCTTATTTCTAGCGAGCTGAAGAAGATGGAGAATGATCTTGTAACCACATAGACACCAATCACGAAAGTAAAGCCCTCGTGTTGTGTTTTTCATGTCTTTCTTCAGCCCTATCAGATCCAGATGTTCTTACGCACTTTTTAATGTTTGTAAACTTTTACTAATAATTAGTGTGAATTGCATTCTGATATAATAATCATCACCATTAGAAGCTAACAGAACCCTCATTAATCCTGTTGACGGCCTCAGCTGTGTTTTGACATGGTTCTTATACGGGAAGTTGCTGTGAGCTGTGGAATCCCTCCGGTCAGTATTACGAGCTCATTTATCAGTGGTAATCATTAGGGACCCAGTAAGATGCCAATGGCTCATGAATTACTGGACAAATAGCAGACAACTGGAAGACCTTTTACAGTGAAGAGCCCGCTTAACTGTCTTCCACGCCTTAGGAACAATGCCAGCTGAAGTAGGTTAAGCAACATTTCTCGTGGGAACCTGAATGGACCAGCCACTCAGCCCTCCTTTGTATTTGCATACAGGATGAAAGATAAGTCCTCTCTCCCTTTAGAGCACTTTTCACATGAGAGGAACGGGGGCATGGGCATGGTTTGGTCCTCAATCCTATATTACTAGGAAACATGTTAGGAGTGTGAGTCTCTCAGAAAAATGGAAAGGAAAAATGGAGTTTTAGAGTACTTCCTGCCATTTCCCCCAGTAGGGTCCAAAATGTCCACTTAAAATTCAAACAACTCTATCTATTAAAAGACTTACAGGTGGGAAAAGAGGTTCCTATGGCTACTTTAGACAATCTCTGCTAGTTCATTTAAAACATCCAACTCATAAAATCACTTTTTTCAGTCTCCTCATTGACTATCCTCGTAGCTTTCTTGTGGATCTAGGGTAAGTTCTCTTTGTCCTTAAAGTGGTGGGATTCCAAACTGAAACCATGTGGTTTTGTAAAGTTTACGACTAGTGCTGAGTATATGTGGAAGGTTTATATTCCTACGTGACATAATGATTAATGCATGGGGTGTCACGCTTGTCTTTAAATATATAATAGTGCTAAATTGTGAAGTTATATGGAGCTTTTGAATTATTCTGACATCTTACTGCTACTTTGTCTGCTATCTTCAAACCCAGAGGCATTGCCAAGCTGAAAGATAAAAATCTATTTTCCAAAACATCTACCTTAGAAATATTGATCAGCAAAATTTCACAGTATCTTCCAAATTTTATTGTAATATCTTCTACTTGCAAGTCAATGATGTACAGTACATGGCATTGAACTTGAATGCCTATTCTCCAATTAAATCCTCACACAATTCAATTTAAAGAGGTAATGTTATCCCATTTCACAGATTAGGAAACTATGCTCAATGAGGTATAACTTTTCCCAGCTTAAAAACCTATTAAAGGATGAAATTAAGATTCGAACCTATGTTCATCTCCAAAGAGCTTTCTATTGCACATGCCATAAAACTATTACTAATTACAGAGCATGTCATCTGGAAAAGAACAATTAGAGATTGGCTAGTTCAGCCTCCATATTTTAGAGAGAAAAACTTAGTCCCAGAAAGGGAAATTGTCTTTCTCTTACTGATATGAGTAATAACACAGATGTGTCTAGATCATAGAAAGTGCACTTAAAAAAAAAGAAAAGAAAATTCAAT
Organism: Craseonycteris thonglongyai; assembly: GCA_004027555.1. Classification (NCBI taxonomy): domain Eukaryota; kingdom Metazoa; phylum Chordata; class Mammalia; order Chiroptera; family Craseonycteridae; genus Craseonycteris; species Craseonycteris thonglongyai. The sequence continues at coordinate 23,880 of PVKE010012879.1, forward strand.
TAGAATTTAATTTTTGTGTTATACTTTCCCAAATATACTTTTCTGACAGGTCGTTTACAGTTAGCATGGTTCAGATTTCTATGTCCCCTGCTCCCCATTTTGTTCAACCAGAATTATGACAATTTCAGCTTTCTGATGTATTTGCAACAAGTGTAAACTAATCAAAGTTACCTCATCGATTGTAAGCATTCTATGACAACATACAGTTATCATAAATTCATAGAAATGTTTTTCTTCCCGATATGTAACAGGCAGCCTTCAGTTTGTAGTCAGTAGCCCCAGAGCTGCGTACTACAAATGTCAGACCCAGTGGAAATGCGCCATGTTAGAAGATCAGTGATACTGTTATTTCTCTTCAGAGAAGCAAGAATGGGTACAGAAATGTAACTGCCTGTGGGCAGCAAAGCTTCTGAATGAAGCCTGTAGTAACAGAGAGGAAATTGTCATCAGGTGAGAACTGGAAGGATCTACGATTTACGATGTCCTAACAGGCCCCAAATTGTTCTCTCATTAAGAGTGGCAGCCTCTGAAGTCATTTGTGAGCTTGTATGACTTTTGTATTTAGCAATGTTGCATGCTCACGCAATTGATATTAAACATAATACATTTTTCCGAAATGTACGCAGCCTTCTAAGAGTATTTATTGAACACACACACACTATGCATTTGGTGCTCGAGAAAGTGCTGTGGGTAATTAAGAAGAAATGCAAAGCCTCAGCCTTTCTGTGGTGGACGTGCCCAGCATTCTAGCTTCTCCTTTTCCTGGCTTCTACTCCAATGATCTCCACCTCCCTTCTGCTTGGGGAGCTCACTTCCTGGACTTGATCATCTACCAGAGCCAATGTTTTAAGTTGGAAGCCCCAATATCACTCCTGCAGTTCTTCCTTGCTTACCACAGGACAGTGACTATCAGAAGAAAGGCAGACATTTATTAGACTCTCCTGAGAGTTTTTACAACACTCCCTCTTCCACCTGCTCACACATAGATAATTCACACACACTCTTCTCCTTAAAAACACTCCTATGCAACTTTGATTTCTCATGTCGCTCCCACCCTTACCCGCAACATCCTAAGAACCAGGGATCTGGAAGTGCAATGTTTTCAGATGAACCTGCCCCATTCACTCCCTCAAAGAGCTTTACAATGAGTGAGTCAAACCCAAACTGGAGTGCTCACGGATGCCCAGGGTTTTACTATATTAAGGATAACACTTTGAGGTAGAGGAGCAGAGAGTTTAGCTTCTTTTATCATGATGTTACTCTCTTTTCATCATACTCTGGTCACATACAGGCATTAAAGACCAGGCAGAGACCAAGGTGTGGGACTCAGGAGACAGTAAGGATCACACAGGGCTCAGCCCACGTCCAGGGAGGACCCTCAACCAAAGGGACAAGAGGAGGACTGTAGATCGTACTTGAGCAAAGGGATAAAACCCCACATAGGGATGTGAGGCAACATGCCAGCCAGTGCAACAAGTCTGCGTTACCTCTAGTGTCTCTCCTTGTATGTCTTGCCTCTATCTAGTCCAGGAAGAGGGAGGTTGGGATCTTTGCCATCTCTCCTCATGAGGTCAAAATTAACAGAACTGACCACAACCCTTCCTAATCCGCACCAAACCTACTTTCTGATAATAGCAACATGGCTATTTCCTCCGCAATCCATCGCCCCATCTGGACTCCATTGTTAATTGTTCTCCTGGCTCCCAATTTCTTTCTGGTCCTTCCATCTCTACCCAATGAAAAATCCATCCATCTCCCCACTAGCTGTCTTTTGGCTGGTTGTTTACAACAATGCTTAGTCATTGTTTGAAACCTCCGTTTAGATGGTAAGTGCTACACAGTTCTCTTTTTCTCATGTCCTCAGGGAGCAGAGAAAGTTTCCCACTTCCTGCCTATGATTCCTTCTTTCACCTGAGGTTTTAAAACTATTTTCTTTCTGATCTTAAATTAACAAGAAATCTGTTAGTTATCATTTTCACTGACTTTTCCTTTTCCACACATGTGCTCGAGTTCTCGAGTTCCCCTCTCGTCTTCACTACGTCTCAAAATAATCCACGCTCCTCATTTTCATATTTCACCTCTTTCTTACCCGTTAGCATTCTGACTTCCAGTGACATTTTTCTCATCACTAATGACATCGTCAGTAGCTCCTAGACTTTCATTGTCACTGAAGCCTTGGGCCCATGTGGAAATTCAAAAGTGATGATGTTACAGTGGACTCAAGCTTCACCTAAAATCCCATTTCATGGTTTTGTCGTTTTAATTGATATTAGTATGACAGGATGTACCTGAAGAATAAAGCTTTCTTAAGGAAGAAATCTACATATCCCAAGAAAGTCAATGGTTCCCTCCAAGTTCCCGTCTTTCATAGGGTATGGACGTGTCCTTTGTCTGGGACCCCATTCTCCTCATGTCTGTTAGCTACGTCCTCAGATACCACAGTGCTCGTTTCTTCATGGGGGTGGTGGCCACGTATACAGGCCCTAACCTGGAGCTTGAGCATCTACACATGGGCCCGCTTATCTGTGGTGTTTTAGAGTTCTGTGTGCCATTCTCTGGGATGACTGCCAGAAACAACCCTGGTTCCTCTCAACACCAGCCACATGTGAGCAAAAACACTCATTTTCTGTGTATTCATTCCCACCCCAATTCTCTGACCTAGACAAATAGATCGATCCCAATGCCAAATCCAATGGGTAGTTCATGCATGTTTTATTAGCCTACCCCATGGTATTTCATTCTGTTCACCATGGAATCTTTATTTGAGATGCTTCATTTGCATATCTTTTTCCCCAGGATTTTTTTAAGTTATCTTTTGTTCCTTTCTCTCTAGCAGTTTCTCGCTTTCACTGAGTAGTTCCTTCTTTTCGATCTGCCCCCGACTAAATACTGAGGTTCCCTGAGATTCCATCCTTATTCCTCTTCTCCAAACCACTCTTCAGATGAACTCTTCCACGCCCCCGTCATACATACATCACCATATTCACACAATAAAGCCTGTGTCTTCACCTCTAGCCTAGATGTCACTACTCCCGATCAACTGACATGTTGGACAGATCAACATGGATTCCCCAAAAGCATCGTAGACTTTTCAACACAAAATCCAGTATATGATGCCATTCCCAAAACTGCCTTTCTTCATATGCTACAGATCTCATATAATGGTATTAATAGCCTGGTTTCCCAGCAACCTTAAATCTAAGACAATTCTTAGAGTTGTCCTAATGCTTCTTTCTCTACTTTGCTGTTCACGCCATCAATTCTAATTCTTAACTGCTTCTTGAAATAATCCACTTCTTTTTGTCTGTAGTTCAACTCTTTAAACCAAGCTTGTCCAACCTGTAGCCCACGGGCCACATGTGGCCCAGGACGACTTTGAATGTGGCCCAACACAAATTCATGAATTTCCTTAACCCTCGTAGTGCTACCTTCTGCCAGCGGTACTAGTGAGAAATGCGAAGGGCAATTTAATAAAATGTATCACCTTAGGGAAAAAAACATTATGAAGTTATTGTATTATGCGGGTTTTTTAGTTTTACATAAATTGCATTAGTTAATAATACTGCTATTCTTTTACATCGTCTGAAAAAGAAATGTAATTATTTCAGTCATACACCATACAAGAAAAAATATAGTAAGTTATAGCGCTTTTAACTATGGTCTACATATGACCATATATTGGCCTGCCACACTAAAAGGGCTAAAACATTATGAGATATTTTTGCAATTCTTTTTCAGCTCATCAGCTATCATTAGTGCATTTTATGTGTTGCCCCAAACAATTCATCTTCTTCCAATGTGGCTCAGGGAAGCCAACAGGTTGGACACTGCTGCTTTAAACCATCACTTTCTGATATAATGCATGGCCTGCTCAGCAGGACCTGGCTCATCTGCACTCTTTCTATCCATCTTGTAACCAGGTGCTTCCTTCTAAGACATAAGTCCGACGGTTTTACTTCTCTAATTTAAAAACCTGTCAATTTAACCAGACAAAACTTTTTTATGTAAGTGCTACACGTTATTTTTATACAACTTCTTGATCTGCGTTAGCTGTCTTCCTATTTCTCAGATACTCTGCTTTATGCTTGTTGGCAAATTCTTAATGATTCTTTCAGACTATGCCCCATTTCACCCTCTTCTTTGGAGCTTTTTGACCTGCACCCCCAATCTCGAGCCCCACCCTAGAAATTAGCTGCTCTATATACACCTTGCTCCCCTAACACTTGATCTGTAAACATCTCACCAGACCATAGCTACTTGTTCACACATGTGTCTCTCCAACTAGAATCTGACCTTTTTGAGGGAAGCTGCCCTCCTGTACTCATCTTTGTGTCTTCATTGTCTATTAATATTCAACAAATATTTGTAAATGAATGTCTGCCCTCCTGAAGCTCACAACATAGCTAAGAGACAGAATTTACACACAAGTTCCTTAGGGAAAAATGCAATTCAGAGATAAAGTTGGTGGTTAAATATAGTGAAGGCTGCATAATAGTACTTTTCAGAGATACCTTGATTTCTATCACTTTTTTCTGGTTTATACAATGCAATCGTTATCATAAAAATTGATTCTCAAACTGTACGCGGCACATTTATAGACACACACCAGTGCACATACACATACACCCACAGATTTGATAGTACTTACAGAGATGAGATATCTGATAGGATAATGTATAAGTAAATAAGCAAATCAAAGTAAGCAAGGTAAGCCATGCAGCTAACTGGTGACCCTGGTAAAGGTCTGTCTTAGCATTCTGTATGAATTCCTTTCAGTTTGCTGGAATTGAGAATAGCCAAAAGAAGGAGGTTGTATCTTAGTCTCCTGGCCTAAACAACTCAATAGTCAGAGAGGAAGGTCTCTGGGGAGACATTTGTGGTCTTCGAACAAGGGGATACTGGAGTTACTAAGAATTTGCTTCTCAGAAATATACTGTACTGTACTTTAATAGCCCAAAGAAATGAGAGTTCTGATAGAATAGAAACTTCCATGTGGCAGGAATTCATAGGAAAAAATGGGGAAGAATACTAATGGACTAAGAAACACATTTCTATAAATTCAAGAATGAAAGGACTCTGATATATACTGTAAAACCTTTTTTTTCCTTAATACTATGTCTTAAAAAACACACAAAATAATAGTAATCAAAATAACACTGGAAACTTAACAAAACTAAAGAAGTATGTACATTTTGACTCTGAATCTAAGAAATAAGAATGGCGAAGCGAATGGTGTAGGTTACTCCTAATAGATCACATGTTTGCAAATGGCTGTCATGATTCATCTTACACATTTCACTCGAGTAGGATGGTGTGCCTACAGTGACTATCCTGGCAAATTTTGAGGTTTTCTTTCATCCCACATGTTCTTTGAAATCTATAAAACAATACATAACCATGAATTTTATAGGTAAAAAGTTATGTTAAAAAGAGCTTATCACTATGGAGTGACAACTTAAATAAAATCCAGTAAATAATCAAATTTATTTAGGAAATATTTACTGAGCATTTAGTAAGTCTAAGTCTCCATATTAGGTGCAGTAAGGAGTGAAATTTAAAAAAGAGAGAGAGACCAATAGAAACTAAAATATGCGATAGTGACCATTTTTTTTTCTATCAGACTTTCCCCATCATCACACTATCCTTCATTATAAGAATTTTTTCTTCAATTCCAGAGTTTAATGAGAATTTACATTTTACTCAGCTTCCATTAGGCTTTTGTAACACAAACTTGAAGAATGATAAGAAGAGAAACACTTTTTTTCATAACGAATCAGTCCCAGAGTTGCTCTTTGTAAGGGATAAACTGGGGTAATGGTTCTAGCAGACAAAAAGAAAAAATTTCAAGCTAACGTGTTCAAGCAAATTTGGATAATAAAGGGCTAAACACTAGAGAGCGGGTTAGAAAAGCAATCAAACTGAGGTTTCTGAAAGTTTGGGAGGGTTGACAACGAAGAGGTTTCAATGAAAAAAACAAAGAAAATCAGGAAGGCAAGAAAAGAGTATTTTTATAGGTTGTGAAGTAGACCTTTTTAAAGAGGTATATGTAAATATTGGGACTCTTTTTCAATTACTTCTGGCATGTTTTTCGATAAGATTTTTGTAAATGTGGCTCCATACATAGACAAGGCCACATGAGACCCTAAGGTTTATTAAAGCATTCTAATTTAATAGTGAGGGTAAGACAAGTACATACAAATACAGAATAATAACTGTATGGATATGATGAGCAATAGTAGTTGGATGTGGAACGTACCTTCCAGATTCTGGGGGAGAGATATCATGCAACAAGATCATGGAATAATTCTTGGAAGTATTTATTTCACTGAAGAAAGAGAGATTAGACATCGTGGATAGAAAACAATGACATCGGGTACACAGGTAGCAGAACATGGGGGTGCATATATTTGAAGCAATTCAAGTTGGCTCGAGCACAGCACGTAAGTGTTAAGTCTGAGTAGCTACACTGGGCCAGGTGGAGTAGAAACCCAAGACCCTGAAGAGGAGGACTTGGAAGACCCTGAAGCTGATAGAAATCACCAAGGACTTGAGGGTTTGAGTCCTCCCTGGCAGGCCAGCTCATGGGGAAGAGGGTGAACATCAGGACACAGCCTGGGCACAAAGACCCCGAGACACAGAGGGGGTCCCTACCCCAGGGCCTCACTTAGAAATGGGAGGATTCTGCAAGTGAGAGTTACGTTTCTGAAGGTAGACTTAAGGGCTTAGAGATGAAAGGAGACACAAGGACTTACTGCGAGGTCATGACCCAGCAGCTGAAAAAGCCAAACGTCAGGGGGAACGTGAGAAGGCGTGGAGATGCCTACACACCCAGGGGCCTGCCTGGCAAAGCAGCTGCCACCGTCCTTTATCTGGGCTTCCTACCCAGGCCTGACGTCCGCCGCGGCTCTTAAAGGCAGCAGGCCTCGCTGCTGGCAGCACGTGATGCAAGGGTTTAAAAAGGCATCTTTTTAGTGGGCAGCACAGAAAGAGGGGAGAAGGCTACTTGATCTTTTCTCAGGGTAATATTAATAATAGCTATCAAGTTCCGAATGTGTTGGGTGCTTGATTATATTATTGCCACTTCCCATAACCACTCTGGAAGATGAGTAAGCTGATCTCCTTAATAAATGACCCACCCAAGGCTCAGAGAGCACAAGAGGATCATCCAAGACCATGCAGTTTTGTGCTGCAAACCAGAATTGAAGCCGATGTCCATCTTCACTAATGACAATCCCGCGGCCTAGCAACTACACCGAGCTATCCAATAGAATAACGCAAGCCAGCGTGTAATCTATGTTTTCTAGTAGCCACGTAGTACATATATAACCGGTTCCACTTCCCAAGGATTAGGCAGAGAAATAACTCGCTCTTGGCGGTTGTGGGTGTAGCGTGTGTCTATGGGTGCATAATTTTTTCCTCGGGGATTCTCCACTCTGCTGCCTGGCAGAATCACCTGGGAAACTTATTAAACCTACTATAAAGAGCTGGGCCCCGTTGCTACAGATTTTGATTTTATTTAATGAGTTCCAGACATCAGTAATTTTTAAAACTTCGTTGAAGTATAAAAATATTAAAAAGTGCACATCCATGTGGAGATTTATGGATTTTCATCAAAATAAATGTGCTTAGGTAGCCAGCATCCAGATCAAGGATCAGAACATTCCACCCCGCAAGAGGGCCCCATCCAGGTCTCCTCTAGTCACCATGTCCTGGTAAAATGGTGACGTCCCACCTGCCCTTGCCCAGCATGCCCTGGAGTTTAGCCCGGAACTGACACTTAATACGTTAATGCTCATCACAGATGGCTCTTCTGCAGAGTTCTGTTCTCCAGTTTCTTAGGTCAACTGGTAGCCCCAGAAATAATAAACCACATGCCAACCCATCCATCTTCCAGCAGATCCCTACCCAAGAAAATACAGTTCCTTCAAACCAGTACCTCCCCTGGCTCAGGCAGGTCTAATCTCCACTTAACCCTGAACCCCCCGGCCAGCCCCATCTCAGTTCAGTCCTTCACTGCATGATCCTGGGAATCTGGTTTCTTCCCACCTTTCCTCAATTATCTACCTACTTTCTCACCCAAGTTTTACCTCCCTCGGTACCAACCCAGCTCAAATAAACTACGAACTTGCACAGCCAGTAACACAGATTTCAATCTCCTGCAGGACAGGCCTTCCTATAAATCACAAATTTACATCTTTTCCTTCGTACTTGATTTCCCAACCTTCTGCTTTTGCCTTCTCGTTACCACACAGATCCTCTGATCCTGTAAATTCAATTATTTGGAAACAGCATTGGTTCTTGGTGTTGGTCATTTTCCTTCAGAATCATTCAGATTCAGGTGATTTAAAATACACTCCTAAGAAAATTCAAAACTGATGTCTTCCACGGATGTTCCCCCATTGATTTACAGGAAAGTAATCCTCAATTGAGGCATTTCTTAACTCCAGTCCACCTGAAAAACATGAAAATAGCCTGAATCCCTGCACTTCATATTATGAGGAGCCCACATGAGTAAGCAACTTCTCCGTGTATTAAATATTCAGCAACATTGGACCTGCCATTTGTTGGAATTACAACCGCTTCAGTGTTGGTTTTTCCCTGCTCTCAGAACAGTGCTTCATTGTACCTCCAGCCCGTACAAGAATACTGTGAATGAGTCTGACTTTGCAAAGACAGCACTTGCGGTTGACAAAGGGAAAATACAGCCATCTGTTCTCTCCCTTCGTGGTCCAATCTGACAATATCCTAACACAGCTGCCTTCCTCCCTGACTCCATCCCACTCGGCCCACCTGCCTCTTTCCACCCATTTCCCACTTGAGCTTCTTCACTTACATGGTGTCTCTCCAGATTCCTCTCCACCTACAACATCTCACCACTCTCCTCCATTTTGTCGCTTCTTTATTCTTATACCCTTCAGCAATACCCAGTTAATTGCTTTCCGCTCCCTGTGCTCCCAACTGCAGACTTCTCCCCCAGTCCTTCTGCCTAGCATTTTCTGCACTTAGTTCAGCCACCTCCTAACTTTATGTGGGAGAAAGAAAAAAGGGAAGGAGCTCCACACCTCAGCTTCTGAGACCCATCTAAAGTTTGCTGGACATATGGAAATAACCCCTTGATACTGCAAAGCAAGAGAGATATAAGAGAGAGTGAAGGGGGAACAATATATAAATAATACTGATGGCCAGAGTAATTTTCACCACTATTGCTATAGATTTCTACCAAGTCACTTATCCACTGTGGGAGAGAAGGTAGATGATATTCAGGACCACCAACTGTCACCACTACCACCAGTCAGAACTTTTACAAGGGCCCCAAATATCAGAAAGATGCCTTGATTTTCCATAAATCCACTCAGTAAAATTCCAAATGACTGATAATTTTAGGAAACACTTGGGAAATATATATAGGAGAGACTGATTTTAATATTACAGTATGGACTCAGAACCCAGACACCTTCCCAACTAAATGTATGATTTTGCCAAATTTACTTAATCACGTTGGGTTTCAGTTTCTCATCTGTAAGAGCAAATAATAGAGCATCTCTTACCTGAATAAGTCTAGGTAAGAAGAGTCTTGATTCGCTAACACCTATAAAACACTGATAATAGTGCCTGGCACTTAAAATAAATATGAGCAAGTAACCATATTGTGGTGGGTGTGTTCTTATATGAGATACGATGTTATAATCTTAGATAAAAGGCATAGTCAAAAGGCTCTTACCTCTTTATTAGCAGTGCCACCCAATGGCACTGAGGTTTTATTTGTTCACTTACTAAACAAATATGAATGAGTTCCTTCTACATGCCAGGTACTTTAGGATGCTAACTATACAACGGTTTAACCATAGAGATGCTCTCTGAGTATGTGAAGCTCACAGACTAATAACACTCAGTTTAGTTGAATCCTAGTAACTGATATACTTAGCGCATGTCCTTTAGTCTATTGTAGGAAAGCTGAATTTTGAGGAGCAAAATTTGAATGAGGAGGAAAGAAAGAGAGAATGAAACTACTTCAGGACTCTTACAGTCAATTCCAGTTCACCTCTAACTTGTTCTTATGACGGTCACCTTGCAATTTCACAATATCAAAAGATAGTGGAAGGGACACACATTCTCAGAATGAACACAAAGCCGTCGGGGATGGGCACGGAGGAACAGGGAGGATCCTGGACAGACTCAGTCATTTGATGACATTGGTTTTCTCTGTCCTCTCTCACGAGCACCTCTGAGAGCTGTTTCTTGTTAGTCTTCTGATCCAGTGCAGACGAACACCCAATTCTCTTGATCTCCTCAGAAGAACTGAGACAAGACAAAGAGTTTGCTAATACCAAGGAGACCAAATGGAGGGAACATCGAGTACAGGTTGTTTAGCTTACTAACAAAAGGCTTCTCGTTTTACATCTAGTTAACTTCAGTCCAGGAAATCCAGGGCTGTCCATGAGTCCATGAGATCTTCTAAGTGGAGATGAGACACTATACAGAAAATCCCCCCTTTTATCTATAGACTCTTCCTCCTACCCCAGTTCCTAGACTACTCCTAAGAGGCTCCTCTTCCACTAGACACATTTTGAAAGCTGTATTTGAATAAATACGTCTTTCTAGCATATAATACTCATTACAGTAGACTCTCCGTTAACTGGAATTCAAGCAACCAGCACTCGCAAGCAACTAGCAAAAAAATAGAAGAAATAAAACTTGAAATTAAAATAAAATCTCAGCACGGTATGCAGCTGCACATCATGCAAAACCTGACTTTGCGTGAGAGGCGTAGGGCCTCAAAGCAGTTGATATTCGTTCATTTTTCCAGAAAGCTGCACGCGAGTTTGCCAGTCCAGTATCGTCTATTGACGAAGGTCCTAAACTCTCCACATCCACTTCTGATCTGGTCCTGCCATGTCATCAGATCCTGATGCGATATCTACCCAGTAAATTCTCTACACCTCCTGGTACAGCTCTAAGTGTGAATGTGTGTGCTTTCTCCAAGTTACTTGAAGTTAAAAATATGATGAAGTTCATTAAGTTAGAAACACAATTTACTGCCATCTAACGAAAACTGCACACTATTTCATAGTAAAACTGTATTACATTACGTTTGTCTTTGTCTTAGTTTGCCTTCAATCACTGTATTTCAATATTAATATCAAAGTAATACAGAGTTCATGGTATGGTATGGCCTTGAATGGTATGGTATGGTATGGCGCACAGTATTACTTAGGCTTATTTTTAACGATAACTCTCAAGCAACCAGAAACTACATTAGGTGCAAGTTAATGAGAGCCTACTGTATACGATCAATATAACATATGATTCATACATACTTAAAAAGTGTTCTCTTGTTGATACGTATGTTTAAAATTGGCCAAAAGCCCTCATAATCTCAGTGGGTTTATACAGGGGTTACAATGCTTACCAGTCGATTTACTCAACCAGCATGCTGAATTTTTAAATTATTTATAGCATTTTTTAAATAGAAGGCATTTTCTTCTTCATACTAAGAAAACACTATATAACAGACATTCTGGTTAATCAGATATTTACTATCATTTTCCTTGAACAAATATTTCTAAATTAAATAAGGCACATTTCTCAACCTGATAGGAAAACCAAGTCCTTTCACCATAATTAAACAATTCTTACACATATCTCAAGTGAAAAAGAAAAGCATAGCTTCATACTCTTTGGGGTTTCTATAGTTCCCTGTGTTTCTATTTTATCATCTACATTTCTGTAAATCCTGATAAATAGTAAGTAACAGCTATCCGCCGCCTGGTGGCCAGATGCAGTTCTAAAGGAAAACATATCCTGTGTCCCTTAAACCACAGCAAAGAGTTTTGAGTTTAGAATTTTGTGTAGAAAGCCGCTTGCTCTGCAAAGCCATGGCAGGGCTGCTTGGTACCAGGAGAAGCAAGTCAGCAGAGTGCAGCCAACAGGACAAGGACACTGTGAAGGCACTTCCCCTTTTCACTTTGACCTGCAAGCCATAAATACATGTGTGTAAACTCCAAAGAGTCCTACCGAGTTTAAGGAAGCGAAAACGTTTGCCTGGGAATTCTAAGTGTATTATAAATATCTTCCTTTAAGCCTCAAAGTCCTAAGAGTGCAATTTGCCTGTGTTAGTTTCAGCCAAAAGAAATATTCTTTATACCCATCACCTGCTGTAAGGTCTCTGTGTCAGTCAGACAGGGCCAAAGATATATCTTTTCCCTTGGTTGGGGAAAGGACTTTATTTAGTGACAGAACACGGGCCCCCTGGGAAGTATCAAACATGTCCTGACGGAACTGCATTGCTTACTAAAACTATGTGTTAGAAATGCAAGAAGCCCTGTCAAAATAATGATTTACTAAGGCAATCTTTAAAACCATGATTCATCAAAATCTGAGCCAATTTTGGAAGTGTTGCCTCAGTAGGAATAATAGTAAAATATGTTGTCTATCATGCCACTAATAAATATTTAATTTAAATACTTAAAAGCTTTATGAGACAGAGAAATTTTTAAATAGAAGAAAAATGTTTCAATAGACAATCTCAGTATCTAGAAATAATTTGTAAAAATCTGTCATTTAAAATTTTTACCTGAGTTGACTCAAAATTAAGTACTTAAATCACAGAAAATATTTACGATTTATTCCACGTATCTCACAATGTTCCTTCAATTATAGCTAGTCTGAAGAAGGGAAAGAACTGAATGGCTGTTATTTTAACATGAATAATAATAATAAGTAAACTGAGCCCAAATTACTGAATATACATGTATTTAAAATTTCTTGTTAAACTGTAACACAATTCTTTTATTAATGTGTTGAGAATTTTAAAAGGTTGTATTATCATATACGAATGTTGTTTCAAACAATTATACAAACAGTGAGTTCATGAAAAGAAATATATTTGACCAAGGACAAACAATAATTCACTCATGACAGTTCTCAAAGATGAATTTGAACTTTAAACATTTACTAATAGAAAAATTTTAAATATATACCAAGTTTAAAAAAAATAGTATCATGAACTCCTTTCTAGTCATTATCCAACTTCAACATTATCAGTTCTTGGAGAATCTTGTCTCACCTACAATTCAACACTCCCCAAGTGAACTGGAATACTTTTAGGAAGGCCCAGACATCCTCTTATTTTAACTTTAAATACTTCAGTCTGTACCTCTAATAGATAAAGACTATCTTACATATTATCACAGTAGCATTATCATAACTAAAGTAAAAGAATAATGTCCTACTATCAAATACCTAGTCGCTGTACCAGTTTATGATTTCACAAATGCCTCTGCAGTTAGTTGCTTTGAATCTGGGTTCATAATGGGTCCATATACTGTAATTATTGAAAGGTTTCTTGAAGTTCTTTTTTAAATTACTACTTTATTATTTAAAACAGTTTTAGATGTGTAGACTAATTGAGCAGATAATACGGCCAATTCTCATATATAACTCAAACATATTTTCTCTTATTATTAACATATTATCGTGGTACATATGTTAAAATAAGCTTTTTTTAATATTGAATCTTCCCAACTTCCCTGTAATAAATCCTAGTCTGGCTGTGTCTTATTATTTAGTAAAAGAATGATAGACTCTATCTACTAATATATATATATATATATATATATATATATATATATATATATATATATATA
>PVKE010012880.1:0-37522 GCA_004027555.1 Craseonycteris thonglongyai
GAAGGGAAGGGAAGGGAAGGGAAGGGAAGGGAAGGGAAGGGAAGGGAGGAAAAAAAGATAGAAAGAGAAAGAAAGAAAGAGACAGAAAGAAACAAACAGAGAAAGAAAGAACGAGAGACAAACAGAGAGAGGAAGGAAGGAAGGAAGGAAGGAAGGAAGGAAGAAAGGAAGGAAGGAAAAGAGAAGAGAACAGAAGAGAAGAGAAAAGAAAAGGAAAGAAAAGAAAAGAGAGAGAAGAAAGAAATTCATTATGGATCACAAAGGGAGAGTGAATGCCTACAAAAATCTATGTGAGCAGACTGATAAATGTGATCTATTCTGGACACATTCAGCACTATAGGTGAAAAAGGATGATTTGGGAGCTCTGGGTTGTAAGGCAGATGTCTGTGTGTGGTAGGTAGAATAATGGCCCCCTAATATTTCTACATCCTAACCCCTGGAACCAGTGAATGTTGCCTTTCATGGCAAAAAGGACTTTGCAGCTGTGAGTAAATGAAAGCCTTGGGGATGACGAGATTATCCAGGATTGCATCCGGAGCCAATGTAATTACAGTGTCCTTAAAAGAAAGAGGCAAGACCATTATAGTTAGTAGACTGCAATGGGAGGTGATGTGGTGATAGAAAAGGAGATGTCCCGTGGGACCAGGAGCCAAGGAACGCAGGTAATCTCTAAAAGCTTGAGAAAGCAAAGGAGTGTACACAGCAGCCTCCAGCAGGAACGGAGCCCTACGGACACCTTAATATTAGACACCTGGCCTCCAAAATTGGAAGGGAATAAATATATTGTTGTAAGACACTAAATTTGTGGCTTACAACAATACAACTTGTTACAGCAGGAGTAAGGAAATGAAGTATAAAACAGCATATGGAAAAAGTATTTTCTAAAGAACAAGAAATATCTCCACCTACAAGGCTGAGAACAGCTCAAATGTGGCCCTGAGCCAGCAACATGTTGAGGAAGCTCTGTGGTCTAATGGAAAAGTATTGGACTAGGAGTTAGGAAATCTGGCTTCTTACCCTTGCTCCTCCATGTCCAGCTAGCTAGGTGTCATCAGGCAAACATAACCTCTCTGGGTCTCAGTGACTGATCTTTAAAATGAAACATTAAGACTATATGCATTATAATACTACATGTGTCCTTAACAAAGGCCAGAGGACATTCTCTACTGACTAGTTCTAACCAGTGGTCAGCTTTCCCATTAACTATAATAGTTCTTACAAGTTTTATCTTAATCTTTATACCACCCTATGAGGTTGGTATGAACTACTTTAAACTTCAAAAGGTATGTCATTTGCCAACCATCACTGGGACTCGAACGCAAGCCTGACCCGAGGCCCCCTTCTTATTCACCAGAGGTGCCGCCTTTCCTGGTCAAGGTTCACACTTGTGGGCCATGGATTTGAGGTCGGTTAGAACACAAGAGCAAGAGAAACCACCAACACAAACCAGGATCCTGGACACACTAGAGAAAATGAAAGGAAAAGGAAGGAGCAGTGGTGGGGAGGGGCAGAGAGCAAACTGCCTTATAATCAAGCATTGTAAGTGCTAGACATTCAAGAATGAACTTTCTAGGATCAGTTTTTTAAAAAAATTAAAGACACAAAGTGGCCTCAGTAAGCAGACGCCCTACTGTTCTATAGGTTGAATGCTACGTTCCAAACCCGTGAACCTTCTTTCCTTCACATTCAAATACCCCACTGGACAGATGCTGTTGTAGCAATTCCAGCCTTGAGAAATCAGAGGAAGAAGAGAAAGGTTGCGGCCCAAAATAGTTTACTAAAGCCCGTAGTGATTCATGGAATAATGACAGGCCAAGCGGGCAGATGCCTGCAGATCTGGGACCCAGCTGACGGGGGGTTTCATGGCTCAGGGTGAAACTAAAAATTAAAGAGGATATGCATGACATGTGTTCTAGGAGGAAAAGATTATTAGTAGCGTGTGCAAACTTCAAGAAGGCAGTCAAATATGAGGGAATTCAGCTCTACAATTTATTAACACTCTCCTAGAGTTCAAAATGACCAGGAAGGTAAAAAGCAACTACAAAAACACAAGCCCTTTAGAACGTTTTCTCTCTCGATGGACTCTGATTTCATCCCTAAATTGACTGAATAAATTCATAACAGCATCTTAAGTTTATAAACAGTCTAAAAGAAGCAGAACATGTAAAGGAGAACAAAAAGACCCAGAAAACTGTTCAGATACAATCATAGGCCAAACTAAAAACCCAAACTCAATTAAGCCCACAATATAGAACATGTAGGTCATTAATGATATTTCTGATTATACTTCTGTTCCCAAAGAAAATTTGTGGTTAGGTAAAATTGTAAGCACGTTACCCCCTCAAACTTTTGCTTTTCCATAATTCTTTTATCTTAAATTCCAGTTGAGTCAAGAATTTGCATATGTTCCCAATTCTTATCCAAAGTCGGCATTTATATAATCAAATATTAGAAGAAAAGAGTAAATAGATGAATAATTTACGAAGTTAATAACTTTGCTTTTGGCTATTAAAATTTATCATTTCAGCCAAAGACAGAGTCAAACATACCTATATCAAGATATGTAAGAGTCATACATAGTATAAATAGAAAGGTTAAAGGAATAAATACTAAGATTTGTTGGCACTGCATTGGTTTAGTCTATAAATAGCTCCATGGTTGAGAAAAGCAATGTTGAAAAAAAGGGATGGAATGTGATGCAGCTGATAAGAGAAAGCAGACCATATGTGTAATTGCTCTAAAATGGGAATCTGAGAGAATGTCAATTTTCTCAGCTGGAGTCAAAAGCAAGAGTTTGGAAGTGACAGAAAATAAAGTCATGTGAGAGCATTTTTTTATGTGTGAAAAGTTAAATCTCACCACTTCAATGCAGGCCTCGTTTGAAAAACACCAGTATCAATTCCCTCAACCAATTTTTATCCACACATCACACAGATAAGCAGGGAATGTTCAACATGGATCTTGTTCAAGTATAAGTCTTCTTTGCTGGACATCTGAGAAACAATCATCTTTTCCTTCTATTCCTCTCATGTGTCTGAGTTAGATAGAACTTTAGCGACAAACACCGTTGTCCCTTGGAGCAAAGACAAAATCGTCAGTAACAGAACGTAAGAGAAATAAAAACTAGTGTTAAAAAGCAGTAAAAACAAAAAATTAGGCAGCACTTTCATTGATATCTTCTATTTCTTGGTGCACAGTCCAACACCCCTGGGCTTTTGGCAATAGACAGCTGGAAAAGTCAGAAATTCCAACTTTGCTGAAATGCCTTCTTCCTGGGGGAGTTAATTACCCTTACTGCATAGGTTTGTCTCATTTTATGTAATGCATGATCTTGAAAATTGTATGTAGTCACTGAAAACTGACTTATAAGAACCTTGTGGTGACTTCTTTATTTAAATCAGACCTCTTTTGAAAAAATATGTTTGTCATTGCAAAGTTGTTTGTACTAGCAAATACTCTGGAAAATGACTAGAGAATTGATTAAAATAATAAAATAGGCCTAAGGGAGGTTTATCAACTTAAAAAAAATAATTACAGAATCACATGAAGTTGCCAAAATTGTGTTACCATCTCCCACCAAATGGTAACAACTTATATACAACTAGTCAAAAACAAAAAATTAACATTGGCACAATACAATTAATTAATAGACTACAGAGTTTACCCAAATTTCACGGGTTTTGCATGGAGTCATTCCGTGCACATGTGTGCATGTATGTGTACTGTGCACAGTTCTATAAAATTGTATCGCATGTGCATAGATTCATGTCACCATCCCCACAACTAAGATATAGAACTGCTCCACCACCATGAAGGAACGAAAAGAGAGTCTTCTGCAGTCTTGGAAATGTTCTGTAGCTTGATCTGGATGGTGGTTATGCTATACACTTAAGATTCATGCACTTTAAAATATAAGTTATGCCTGAATTTAAAAAGAATAGTTAAGCTCTATTGGTTGACATGGACAGTTATTTAAATCAATTAGGTTTTTAAAAAGTTACAAAAGACTCTTTATAGGGTGATCCCATTTTTGTGTAAATTTAAGTCTCTACATGCTCAGAAAAACAAATCCAAAAACCAAACCTTAATTTCTCTCTAAAAATTCTATTTCATGTTTTCTGATACTTATTTTCAATGAGTAAGAATTGCTTTAATAAAGGGGAAACGACACCCCCCTCAAAAAAAAGGTATGTATATTCTCCAGGAGGGAATCTTTTTCTGGTACCACCACCTAATTCATTCTTGGGTTCTCTTGTTTGAAAAGTTAACTTTAATATCTCTAACACAACCCTTTCAATCAACTTCATAATGAAGGGACCTTAAGCTAGCAGTTTCAGTAAAAGATGAACTTGAAGTTCAGTGTGTTAGAATTTGTGTAAATTTTTTCAAAGAAAGCCAAGACATTGAACACAGGCTGTATTAGGGCTCACTTTTCCTCTCACAATTAAAAAAAGAAAGAAAGAAAAAGAAAAAACAAAACAAAAACCCCCCAGCAACTACATTCTTTCAATACTGCCTTTAATGACCACAGACCGCATGCTAAAATTACACAAGAGAATTCCAGGGACCTTACAATGCATAAGAAAGATCCTGCTCTTAACAAAATCAAAATGGCAATACAGTGAGCCAAGTTCTCATATTCATTCCAACAAGTGAGAATAAAGTCCTAGGAGCAGATGAAAGAGTGAACAACCAATTCTGTCCAGGAGTGGGAAGGCGGAAGGATTCTGCACAAAGGAAGACTCCTGATTTGGGCTGTGAAAGCTTATATTTCAGCTTCTGCCATGTGAAAAGAGGTTGGCTATCCTGCCCGCATCCATCAGGGAAGAAACTCAGTGGGGGCAGGAAAGGCCAGACAGACAGATAACAGGGTGGGGGGGGGAGGGGTCAAGGAAATAAATTCACAGAGTCTGAAGAACAGGTTTAGTGAGAGAAAGCAGATGGGAAAAGATAGGGGTTCTGACAGAGGGAAGGGTATTTCGGAGACAACCTCCTTAGAAGCAGGAATACTAGGATGTGACCACTGTGAATGGTGTGGAAGGGAAGGCCACTGAAAGAGCAAGGAGATGGGGGACAGTGATAAGAATGTCAGATTGGTCCCCAAAATGGGCACAGCACAGGCCAGAAACTCAAAGGAAAACAGGATACAACTGAGAGCTGACAGCTCCCAACCCACTCTTCTTAATGCTTTTTCTCTTTTCTGAGCACTTGTGGAATCCAATGAATCTGTACGAAGAATTCTACTAGACTAGGCATGACTTTCAGTCAGATAACCTTCTAGACTCACACAATGTGGCCCCTAACTATAGGAAAATTCTAGAAAACCCAGTCCGTTACTGGTAAAACTACTCCGAATTGGATCTTCCTTCCCATCAATTTAGAAGTGCCCTTGAGGAATAAAATAAGAAAAGTGGAGACAAATCGATTGCATGTAAAATGTTTCTTAAAATTTCTGCTTGCAGCATTTTCCTTTTTTTTTTCCTTCCTCCCATTGCAACCTGCCAGGTTTGGGTAACAGTTGTTGCTTCTAGCCTAGATGACAGCAATCTCTCCTCACCTTGTTCACTCTCCTCAAACTATGCCAATGCCAGTTACCAAATTAATCCTAGAGCCTCTCTCTGATCACATGGCTCAGCTCTGTGCAAAGACTCATCACCACCCCCAGCTCTGGCTTTCAAGCCTCCGCTCTTATAGCCTCTGCATCCCATGAGGTGAGTCAAGATGTTCCCACCACAAAAACCAAATAATGCAATCTGTTCCCAAATTTCAGAAAGGAAACAGGAAAAGGTAATTAGTTCTTCTCCTCCATTTTAAGTTTCTCACCCTTCACATTTCCATAATGTTTGGCACCAAGTCCCACACTTACCTGTGAGTATCTAATCGAAGCGATACCTAATCTAACATAAAATAACCTATTTAGCTCTTTGAAGTGTAACACGTCATTACATGGCATTCTTGTACATGCAAATCTTGTGAACAAATGATATACAAAATAACTCCAATTATGTAGTGGTGGCATTCAGGGCCCTCCCCATCTGACCCAACTTCCCTTTCCACCTTTCTCTCTCACTCCTTACTCCACTTATCCAAACTGCAAGGCAAGCTGGGCTAGGCATAATGTCCTGTATCTATTCATTCAGCAAAGGCTTAGTGAGCACTGGGTATTATTCCAGGAGCTGGAGACAGAGTGGCAAAGTCACTGCCCTGGGGAAGCTTAGTACCTCATCTACCGTGTTTCCCCCAAAGTAAGACATCCCCCGAAAATAAGACCTACTTACAGTTTTGCCTCTCACTGAAATACGTATAAGGCATCCCCCCCAAAGTAAGACCTAGCGCATCTCTGGGAGCAAAAATTAAAATAAGACACTGTCTTATTTTCGGGGAAACAGGGCAGCACCTAGAACAATGCCCAACACAAAGTAAGCACTTACTGAATATTGTTTAAGCCCTCTCTCGTGAAATGTAGTATCTGAATTTGAACACAATGATTCCAAATGGGGTTTAATGTGTTGAAAGTGGCACAGTCAGGTAGGGGGTAAAAAGATTACTGGCCACAAAGAAAAAGAAAAAACTAGAAGTATGCATAAGACTGTGAAAAGCTAAAGAGTCTACAGTTTCTTTGCAACTCATTGTATAACTCAAGGACGTAAATGCATTAATCACAATATGAGATATAAGATTTTCATTGTTCATAAGAGGTTCAAATTATGTCCATACTCTTTTTTTTTAATGTAGACAATACATTTCAGAAAGATACAAGACAGTTGACTTAAAATATTTTATTTCTTAATACTTGTTCCTATTGTTATGTAACAAATTAGATTAGTAACTTTAAACAACTATTTCATTTGGCTCCAAATTTGGAGGTTTCAAGAAGTTGACAAAGACTTGGCTGGGCAGGTCTGGTTCAAGGTCTCTACTGTGCCAGGTAGGACTGGAATCATCCTATGGCCCAATTGGGTAGGTGTTGGGACGGCTCCCTCACAAGGCTGGTAAGTGATGCTGGCTGTCAGCTGGGAGCTCGGCCTGGGTTGTTGACTAAGCATCTCCAGCACGGAAATCGCAGAACAGGCATATTTCTATAGGGCAGTTGACTTCTTCAGAACTAGTAATCTAAGAGAAGCAGACAGAAATTTCCTGGCTTTTTACAACCTAGTATTGGAAGTCATATTGTGTCACCTCTGCCATATTCTATTGGTTGAAGCAGTTACAAGGGAACTGATATTCAAGAGGAGGGTACAGAGACCCTACTCGTCCATGTGAGAATTTCTGATGCTTTTTTAATTGCCACAGTTCTTAAAGGCATACGTTTCAATAACTTAAAACATGTGGTTAGGTGGACTCCTGCCTTCCAGATATGAGTCATTCTGAGGGAAATATTATCTGTTATTTTGTTCAGTTCAAATATCTCCTTTTGTTAAATAAGCTAAGCTTAACTCATTGATTAGCTTAACAAGAGGGCCATTGAACAGCTTTTGGACTTTTGGACTCTTATGCAACCAAAGGCCACGTAGGCCCAGGAGACCTGCCCACACCTTAAAGGCGGCCTCCAGGTCCTCCTTCCCCACTCCAGGTGGCCCTGACCTCTCCCCTCTCTGCTCACTTCACTTGTGAGCATATCCTCTGGATTGGTGAGCTGCAGCAGCCGTGGGGGAGGGGGGAACATGAGAGAGACGCACTCCATCTCTATCATCAGCTCTGCAAACAAAGAGCTGTCTTCATTCTTTCTCTCCCACAGCACCCAGCGGCACGCACTCGATAAAGGTTTGCTATGTGGCTTGTACTCCGAGTAAAACGGACGAGCCCTCCTGTTCATCATTCGTGCCCTAGTCATACCTCCTAACAGCTAACCAGGGAAGATGTATCACAGGAGGCAGCCCTGCTGAGTCCTAGGGCGGTGTAGCTGTTTAAAAATATCAATCAGAGAAAATCAGATACCGTATGATTTCACTTATATGTAGAATCTAAAAAACAAAACAAAACACAAAACTCATGGAGACAGAGAACTGAGTGGTGGTTGTGGGGAGGGCTGGGGGGAGTGATAGGTGAAGGAGGTCGGGAAATAGTAGCTTCCAGTTTTGGACTGAATGAATGAACAGGTCATGGGGGTGTGCAGTGCAGCACCGGGACTGTCGTCCGCGGCATTGTGGTGCACATCTGGAGGATGCCGGGACACTGGATCTTGAACATTCTCAGGACAAGAAAAACAAATTTTTTTGGTAGCCTTTTAAGGTCACAAGTAGTGACCAGTCTTACCACAGTTGGTGCTCGTTCCAGTGTACCCAAGGGTTGAATGATCACGTATGTTGCACACTTGAAAATGAGATAATGTATGTCAATTATATCTCAATAAAAACACACCGGTAAAGTAAAAATAATAAATAAATAAAAACAATGACAGGAGCTTCCTATCCCTGATGATGGCCAAGTCAAGTGTTTAGAGAAGATTAAAACATCAGATGGAGGTTGGACTCAAGAATTTTGAGGTCCCGTCTAAGTAAGAACCCACAATTCTATAATAAAGGATTTATAAAATAAAAGCAAAGCTGACTGACTATAAATGTGTGAACTGCTACCGTTTGCTATCTTCCTTCCCAAAATGTGTGAAATGAGAGAAAAGAACAGCAGGAAACTCTGAATAAAGCTCTTCCGGGTATAATTCAATGGTCTACATAAGGAGCTGACCCACAGGATATATGCAGCCTGGCTTTACCAGAAACCTCCAGAACTGCGTTCCCACGGCTGCTTCCTCTACCCCAGTGGCTGCCCCTGAAAGGCACAAACTCTCTTTTCAGTCACTAGCAAGGAATGAATCTCAAAGCCACATTGTCAGTGTTATGTTTTATCCCTAACCATGCCCACAATGTATTTATACATCGAGGAGTCACTATTTCTAAATAGACAGCAGAATGTTTCCTCATGCAAAACAAAGGATACTTTTAAACAGAATTAGAACATAAAAAATAAGTGATTGGGGAGCCCGGGATGGCTCAGTGGGTTGAGCGCTCACTTTGCAGCCCCAGGACCGAGGATCGAGTCCCGGCCCCGGCCCGTGTGGACCCATATGCTGGGCTGGGGAGTTCCCCCAGTTCAGTTCTCACTGGGGCGAGACCCCGGCCCGCTTCCTGCCCTGTGCAGCCCCGCCCACATGTGGAATGAAACTATGTGGAAAAACCAATGATGTGCAACTATGGAGACTGTTCTGGGCCCTCCCCCTTCTCTCTGTCTCTGTCTCTGTATCTCTCTCTCTCTGTCAAAAACAATAAAAATAAATCTTAAAAAAAAAATAAGCGATAAACTTATAAACTACGAACAAACACAAGTTGTGTGTGTGTGTGTGTGTGTCTGTATTCACCGCACACCTATCAAGCACCAGATTCTGTGCTGTTGGTGATTTGACAGTGGACAAGCAGACATTATATCGGTCTCAGAGAATTCCATCCATTCATGATGTGTCAAACATGCAAGGAGAGTAGCACAGACTAAACTTTAAGAATGAGAATTTTTTTTTTTTTATATCCAGTGTTCACTGACTTCTCAGTCTTCTATTAGAAATAAGAAAACCTATCAAATAACATACAGCAGACACGCAGACCTACAGAGAAAGCCCCTGGGCTGCAGCTAACAGGGACAGATCAAGAGAATCAGCCTCCCACCGGTGCTGGAGACAGAAACCGCTCAAGTTGTTTCAAGCCCAGGAATGTCAGCCTAACAAGAAATGTCTTCGAAGAAGAACAAGGTAACTATTTCCAAATATTTGAAGTTCTGCTACACAGAAGACATCCAACTTACTCTACTTTACAAGGCAGACCTAAGGCTTATATAGAGAAGTTAAAACAAGCAGATTTACCTTATCATTAAAATAAGACCCTTCCTTCTAACAATGTAATCGCTTATAGCTGGAATGGGTTTCATGAAATGGAACTGAATGCCTGCTCACAAAGGAAGCTTTCAGATGCTAATTGGTGTCGGCCAGCAAAGTTGTGCAGAGCACAGAATCAGATAACCTGTTGGGTTCAATGATGTTTAAGATCCCTTCTCTCAACCCTACAATCTATTAATCCATTTTATGGAAGTGAAAGTCTCCATCTTTCTCTGAGTAGATCATCCCCAACTTATCTATGAAAATTCCTGGGCTCCTTATTCTAACCTTTACCTGGGTATTTGTTACCTAGGCCAGTATCAGCCAGCTAGCTTCACGAGCCCCTGCCATCAAGGGTCTGGAAGCGGGTCAAAAGCATCTTAACTGGGAGGGTATATGGAGAAGACTTTTCTGAGATGAGTCTACACAGCATATGGCTGCACATGATTCTACAAAGGAAACCAGTTGTTCCAAGTGGCAATGCTGCTCCTTGTCCACGGAAGCAGTAATTCGTTGAGCAATATTCGGGGGACGGTTTCAGACCAGACTTTCATGATCTGTCAGTGACCTGCCAAAAGACCACAAGTTGTGGTTTCTCTGGGCTGCCACTTCTTCCTTGTCATGGCACCATGTACATTCTCACCACGAAAACGTCATTAGCGATCTCATCACACTGGGGAGAATTAATGCTAGCAGTTGGGTGTGAATCCACCTAGAATTTATTGATCTGTTTATTTACATTACTGGAATCATATTTTACATATTGTTTGTGTACAATGTATCCTGCAGCTTTCGCTTAACAACACAATCTGGATATGTGTCCATGATCAGATACAGATACCTAAACTGACCCTCATTAAGAGTTTTATATACCATGTGTCATCAATTCTAGGAAGTGCTTTTCCCACATTTTAACATCTCTGATATGAGGTGTGTCTCACTCTTAATGATCACCATTGTCCACATGACAGCATATATTCTTCCTTAGTGGTACATTTTCTTTCTTAATGGAACATACGTTAACAGTAGACATTATGACTAAAAGTCTTTGATGCAATGATACAGTTGGCTGTACTTTACGTAATCAATCCATTTTGGGTGTTCGTGCTGGCAGCAGATACTCCTGATGTCCCTTCTCACACGCCCTCAGCCCAGCTCTGATTTCAGCCATAGCCATTGTGGGGAGTTCCAAGAAAGGTAGGCACAAGCTCCCAGCTCCTACCACCTGTCCTCCAGGCCCTTCTCCAAAGCTGGGCACAACTCAGCCTGCAGGCAAGGGCAGCCCCGGAGTGTAGGAGCATTAATGGCCCTGGTTCCAATCTCACCAGGAGGAGACAGGGACAGCCTCCTATCTTTCCACAGGAGGATTCTGGGAGCAGAATCAAGCCCCAGTGGCCTGTAGGTTCAGCCTTCGTAACACACGCTTACATTGGATTTTCCTTCCTCTCTGCTTCTCTGCCTGCTTCCTAGAACCCAAATAAACCACCTGCACTCAGCTCCTTACTCCAGGCTCTGCTTGCAGGGGACCCGAACAAGGCAGTGGCCGTTTGGTTATTTCTAGGTCTCAGTTTCTTTATCTCTACAATGAGAAAATGGAACTAAAATCCCTTCCAGCGCTCACATTCTCAGACTCTAACAGACCACCTTCTTTCATGCATCCTAACAAGAGTGTTCCCTTCCACCTAGAGGAGCAAACTGCCTCTGTTTCTGAGGCATTGTCATCTGATATTATGAAACTACGTCATTAAGTGGTGAACATGGGACCAGGCCTTTTGTGGGGGGCAGAGGAAGAGGGAACCACTGAGTGATGCCCTAGCTGGTGAGTGTTGGACTTCAAAACTGATAATCACATTAACAAACTCACTTGACCAGTCCTTAACACAGAGCCCGGCCTTACTGCACGCTTTAAACAGCTTCCTATTTTCCAGGGCTTTATGCTTCAAAAGTATGTTTGTACAAATCATCTGCTTGGAATTTACAATTTGTTTTTCCCACAAAAAAATGCTATTACAAATGATTAGGTTCCCAAGCCAGGCCATGAAAACTATTTACTCTGTGAAAGCACCAAGTGCCAGCACAAAAATGCTGTAGGAAACACATAACTTTACCACACTGCATTTTTTTTTTAACCAGAGGAAATATTTACTAATGGAATCCAGGCTCTAGGAATAAATATTCACTCACCTTGACACATGCACACAAAGACACATACAAACACGCACATGCGAACACATACACTGGTGAATGGGAATCCTCACAAATCAAAACATCTGCACTAATGTCCATTGTAGTCCTTGTCACAAGTCTCGAAAGCAACACAGAAAAAAAGAAGCATACGCACCAAATTTCTCAAAGCCACAGCAGAAACAATAGAGTTCAGCACACAAACCTTGTAAAGCTTCTTGGCCAAAGATAAAGGGAACGAAAGAGGGCAGTTCAGAACAAGTTTGCTCAGAATTTAAGTGGTTGTGTAATTTGGAACTAAGATCACCACAAGCTTTATAGCCAATGCCCAAGCTAAAAGCCAAGTTACAAAATCGCCAAACCTGAGTTGAAAAAAATGTTTTAGTTTTATATTTATATAAAGCTAAGTCTTCAATCCTAGTTAATAGATCAAAGTTGCACTTACATGAAATTGTATCAAAGCTGCACAATTAATATTTGTTCATTTAATATTTAAGCAACAACCATCACCACCCCAAGAAAGAAGGGGTTAATGTCCAAAATATATAAAAAACTCATTCAATTCAATAGCAAAAAAACAAACAAACAAACAAAAATACAATTAAAAATGGGCAGAAGATATGAACAAACATTTTTCCAAAAACATACATATGACCAAAAGGTGCATGAAAAGTTGCTCAACATCACACATTATCAGGAAAATGCAGATTAAAACCATAATAAAATATCACCTTATACCTGTCAGAAGAATGGCTACCATTGGTGAGGGTGAGGAGAAAAGCGAACCCTGGTGCACTGTAGGTGAGAATGTAAATTGGTGCAGCCACTGTGGAAAACAGTTTGGAGTTCCCACAAAAATTTAAAAAGATAACCACCATTTCATCCAGCAATTCCACTTCAGGGTATTTATCCAAAGAAAGTGAAAACACTAACTTGATATCTGTACCCTCATGTTCATTGCTGCATTATTTGCAGTAGCCGAGAAATGGAAACAATCTAAGTGTCCATCAATGGATGAGTGACTAAAGATGTTGCCATTTGTGACATGAGTGAACCTGCAGGGCATTAAGCTAAGTAAAATAAATCAGACAAGGAAGGACAAAGACCCTATGATTTCACTTATATATGAAACCTAAAAAAAGAAAAAGATCCAGGTGGTGAACACGTATTGTAACACATAGGCAAAGTACTGTAGAGTTGTATACCTAGGACTTACGTAATCTTTACTAACCAATGTAGCCCTAATAAATGTAACAATTAAAAAAATAATAATATAAATAACAACTAAAAAAAAAGAAAGAAAGAAAAACTAAGTACATAGATACAGAGGCAGGGCCGGGGGTGATGAATAGTCAAAAGGTACTAACTTCCAGTTACACAATAAGTCATGGGGGTGTAATATGCAGCATAATGACTGTAGTCAAAAATACTGTATTGCACATTTAAAAGTTGCTAAGAGAGTAAATCTTAAAAAGTTCTAAAGAAAGAAAGATGAAGGGAGGGAGAGAAGGAGGGAAGGAGTGAGGAAGGGTAAGGAAAGGAGGGAGCAAAAGAAAAACTCTCCTAATACCAATTATTGATTATTGTGTTATCAGGGAACAGAAAGTGGAGAAGAGAAAAATGAAGAAACCAGAGATTATAGAAATAGACTGTCAAAAAATTCAAAATCTTATATAAAAATATTTTTTAATGGCTAAACGTAAGTGGATCCTTAGGTGATTATTTTTCACGTTTCTTAAAAATAAAAATGCCTTTAAACAGGGATGCCGGAATAGCTCAGCAGTGGAGCACTTGCCTTGCAACCATGAGGTCCAGGGTTTGATTCCTGGCCCTGGTCCATGCAAACCCACATGCTAAACGGCCATACAACTGGTAACTGCCGGAATGGCTCGGCAACAAAGGTTCTTGCCT
Organism: Craseonycteris thonglongyai; assembly: GCA_004027555.1. Classification (NCBI taxonomy): domain Eukaryota; kingdom Metazoa; phylum Chordata; class Mammalia; order Chiroptera; family Craseonycteridae; genus Craseonycteris; species Craseonycteris thonglongyai. The sequence goes on from PVKE010012880.1 coordinate 13,958, forward strand.
CCCATGTAGGAGGCCCCAGGTTCAGTTTCCACCCTGTGCAGCCCCACATCCACCTGTGTGGAATGAAACCACGTCACAGTTAATGATGCACAACTATGGAGACTGCTCTGGGCCCTCCCCCTTCTCTCTCTCCCTTTCTCACCTTCTCTCAAATAATAAATTAAAATTAAAGAAATGCCTTTAAATAAAAGCAACTCCTTGCTCAAGTAAAAAGTAGGTCATGATTATTTTTTTACATTGTGCACAGAGGATTTATATTTAATTTCATATTTCTTCTGGTCAAAAAAAGGGGATGGCTCAGTGGCTTAAGCGCTCACTTTGCAGGCCTGGGGACCGAGGATCAAATTCTGGCCCGGCCCATGCGGACCCATGGAACTCCCCAGTTCAGTTCTCTATCTCTGTATCTCTGTATCTCTCTCTCTCTCTGTCGAAAACAATAATAAATAAATAAATAAATAAATAAAAGGGGAGGGGGGTGAAAAGTAAATGCAAACCCAAAAGGTCACTTAGTAATATTAAATATATACATAAAGTCCATGACTGTGAATGTGGATACAAAAAAAAAAACCACTCTCAGAGTTGGGAAAGAAATTTGGTTGATAAAAGCCAGAAGACTATTAGGGTTTATCACCTAAACTTTATTATTGTATGTGTACACACACACACACACACACACACGATGTTCTGGCTTTTCCTTTTCCACCATGATCCCTAGTTTACTGGTAAAGATGTTAAGAACTGAGCTTAAAGAAGAAAACATCCTTTCATCTTTTGTTTTCCTTGTAAAGGCTGACAAAGAGCACCACAGGGGTGCAACCTGAATTAATTATCCTCGGGGTTTGCAAGAAAAGCTCTTTATTAATGTCAGTCTAAAAACAAACACAAAAACAGACAAAACACTCTAGACATAAGCCTGCTGCAAAAGCTCTCGGCTATCAGACACACCACCCACGGAACATCTTTCAGCATGAGCGAATACACACCTCCAGCGAGACCTCAACGGTTCTCCTTTTTTCAAAAACACAAAAGGGAATCCTGTTATTCAAGCATGAGTGAGATGCAGAGAGCTTTTGTACTGTCGATAACAACACTCCTTGGGGATAATATTAACTGGATTATATCACCGGCTAACTAAAAGGAAGAACGGGCGTGCCAGGGACAGGAGCCTCAGGGCCAGGCTGTCATGCTTTGAAAAAGGGGCTCAGACATGGATGAAGTCTTCCAGTGCAGTAGTCAAGGGGCGTTTGAACGACCCAGGCACCAGAATGATGCACAAAATTCTATTCAACAAGGCTACTATTTGCTGTGGGTTAGGATCAAGAATCTGAACAGAAGTAAGGGAAAGAATGTAAGAAGTTGAGCAAAACCTAAGTAGTTCAATCTTTTGTTTTTAGGGACCAGAAAACCAAAAATAAAATTTCTGATTTTTTTTAAGATTTGCTTAATGCCACGTTACCACTACCATTTATACCTGGTTATATAGACCTACCTCGTGTCTGCCTTGACACTCATTATAATGCACTGTAGCAGATTGAATCCTCAGAAACCTCAGAAGGTATGGTCTAATCTTCCATGTGTAGAAAAATTATTTTTAACATCCTTAAACAATATATAAAATGAATGAAATGCTAGTGGTGTTCTACAGATTAGGAAAGGCCTCAAAGGAACCACCTCAAAAGTCTAACTAGTGACATTCTTCAGCTAGTTCGATGTAACTCAGGCCAGGCGTTGTGTATATACTCACAGAATCCTACAACATCCTTAGCTCTGTGCATGACACCAATCCTGAGGAGATTATGGTTAGGTAATTTCTAGGATTCCCCAGGCTGACCAGCCCACAAACCATTAAATGAGAGGACCATCAGCGTTCCCAGACTCAAAGTATTTCCCTCTCTGTGCCTCCATCTCAAATAAAATTACCCTGAGATTTTTCAAACGTCATACTACCTTAAAAGATAAAAAGATTAAAACATTCGCTGGTGTCATTTTGCTTCATCACTCTTAATTGTTCTGGTAACTCATCTGTAGCCCAGTTCCCAATATCCAACCATTTGTCAGCTCTACCAGGGAGTTAACTCTGATCTTTTCAAACCAAGCGCCCCCTTCCCTGGGGTTCCTTTCAGGGAAAATTATACCAGCAAGTTCTAATTTCCTATCCCTGCAGGAAGCGTTGCTCAGCACTTGGGTTTAAATGTCTCTTATTAAAGCACTGCACGGCTGCTGAATTATGACTAAATTTTTAATCTCCATCTTAAATAGCAATTTATTAATTGAGCACTTGTGATGATTCTCAGTATGAAAACCAAATTGATTAACAGAAAAGGGATTAAGCATGCTAAAAAGCAGTCAGATTGTATCACTGATTAAGTAGCTCACAGCCAAGGAAGGAAGCTCACTTTCATCAGAAGCAGTAGATTTATATCCACTCCTTATTTTAGGACCTGGCACAGAAAATGTGTAATAAGTGCTGACTGAACGAATAAAAATAAAACGCCAAGTCACTTTTGACTAAGGCACAATTGGGGCTCCATTTAATAAACGGTCTATGCCCTCTGGCACTCTGTTAAATGTTCAGTGGCATGAACTAGAAGGAGGCACTCTGTATCCTAGGGTAACTCTTGCTACAAAATGTGAGATAAAACAGTTCATGAAGAAAATACCCTCCCGCCTCAACATAGTCACAGTGATAAGACAATCTGGAAGACTTCCTCAGTCACTGGGACAGCCCTTAGCACACACCAGAACAGATCTGAGTAGCACAAGATGCTTTTCTCCATCCAAGGCCTTTTATTCTCTTTCATGGTGCTCCAAGAACTACAGTTTTCATGCAGACAAAGGAGCTAGGATGTCCACATACTGTCACTCCAGCCAAAACACCATCCTGAGCCCCAGGAATCATCTAGCTGCTTTATTAAGTTATGTAAAGTCTTTCTTGTCAAACACTTTGAATTAGTTTTTCTTGGAAAATGAAGATATCTTTAGATATAAAGTTGTTATTTATTCTCTGTACCAAGACAGTTACTTTTTAATACTTTCTCCATAAAGATGTCAAAATCTTTCAGTCACAAGGTAGGGTATCAAACCAAAATAGCTTTAAAAGTTCTGTATAACTGTCAATGACATTGCATCTACTCTAATGCCAAGAATGATTTATACAACTTGAAGTTGCATAAATACATTCACTAGAGACCCACTTCACCTGGCCATTTCTGCTCCAAAGAAAGTATTTAGACAAACAGCACTCTCACCATTCCAACCATAATGTTGACTGTTGCCTGGCTAATTCTCTTGCACAGATCAAGGAGAAAAAATAAAAAAGTGGTGGTGGGGTGGTTACAAAAAGGCAAGCCCTACAAATGCTTCTTATCTCACCTCCTGGAAATAAACTTGGGTCTGTCCAAGTAGAACAGTAAAAAGAATTTAAAACTTGGGCCCTAAACAAACAAGCAAAACAACTATAGTGACATACTTTTAATTTCAGAGCTAGACACTTTACAGGAACATGGCAACCAAACTATGTTACTTAGAAAATGTAAGGCCAGAAAGCACTTTGAAAGGATTTTCTTAAGTGAGCATAGGGTATATTCTGAGTCTGATACGGGATCCTTGTGGCTAAGGATTCTTGCCTATGGTACTAAAGGGGTGGGCTATTTATCTCATGCAATGCGATGGACCAGGATAAAGACTAAAGCACTTGGGCAGGTAAGGAAAACACAATCATGCCTCCAATCACCATAATTTCAAAGACCCAGGATGTCCTCTGGTCACTAGAAGGTTCATGAGACCAGGGATTTGATTTTGTTCACTGCTATACATATGGTACCCCCTTGAACAGTGTCAGGCACATAAAAGCCTCCAATAAATTATTTTTGAATTAATACATTGTGACAGCTCCATCATGCTTGAATTTGTTTGAAGCCAGGAGCACATTAATGTACCACCAGTTAGCTCCACTCATAAGGCAAAACGCACTTAACCCTTTTCCATAATGAGACCGCGTGCCACCATGTCATGTGGGATTCAGTTATTCCAGCCACAAAAACATAATGAGCAGGTACAACGTGCTGGGAAGTGTTCTGGCACTAGGGGTGTGGTGCTGAGCAGGACAAGAGTCCTGGCCTCCTGGAGCTTCCATTCTCGCCACTCGCCCTGGCCCCTGTGTGGACGACAGGCTGCGGAGTAGAGAGGAGAAACAAAGGCCAGTTAGGACTCAACTGTAGACCACAGGTGAGCTGAAACGGGGTCAGGTCAGGGAAGAGAGGGTGGTGAGAAGAGGCTGGATTCAGGATACATTTTGCACATTTAGAGGTTGACGGGAATAATCAAAGAGATGGAGACGTTGATAATACAGGAGAGAAGGGTGAACCCATTGGCAAAGCCCTTGGATAAGCAATGAGGGTTGTCCCCCCTCACCCCCCAACTCCCCCCACCACTCCGACTCTGCTCCCCCCTCCATCCCCTCCCCCCCACACACTGGGTCCCTGAGGTGGAAGACCTCAGGCAGGGACAAGTGATTCTCTGCAAAGGGATAGAAGGCAGTGGGGGTGGGAACCACATCCTTCCGCAGCACCTAAGTCTGCAATAAAGGAAATTCGTATCTAAACAAAACCCATTAGACGGCAGCTTAAGCCCATTATTTTCCCTGACTTAGAAATATAATACAAGTTCATTGTATTTAGAAATTTTAGAAAAAATGCAAAACAGTAGTTAAATACACACACTGATATCACCGGTAATTTCACCAGCTAAAAAGATAATTATTATAAACTTTTGTTGCATTTCATCCGCAAATGCTCTCTGGTCAACTACCTAATTTGTTTGGGTTTTTCTGTTAGTTTGCTTGTTTGTTTGTTTTACCTAATTCGTTTTTGTCACTGGGTTCATACTGTAAATCTAATCTGTACATTCTGCTTTTCTCAGAAGCATTTGCCCTGTTTCGCCCTCATACAGATCTCAGATTACTGGAGAGACTGACTCGCAGTCAAAAGCATTGTGTTCCAGTCTCAGCTCTGCCTTCAACTCCACAAGTGACTCCACAAGTTCCTTCACTGCTCTGGCGTCAGGGCAGCTGCGGTGACTTCTGGGGAACATGGGGACATTCCTGGCTCCTGTTCTCTTCCTACCTCCCTGGAACAGGGGTCACTCTCACCAAGCTCTCTTCCTTCTGCACACACCTAAAGGGTTCCATCTCTCATGTTCCCACACGACACACACTCCGCGTGGGTCATCCTGCTCACCCCTTGGTTTCGAGATGCTTCTAAACAAGTATTACTTTCTTTCCTTAAACTAGACTCTTGCTCTGAACATGCTAGTGGAGGCCTCTTTTCTCCACCTGCAGGCAATTCTTCCCACAAAACTGCTCCTGGTTATGTGACTACTCAGCTGCCATCCACTTCGTGACTGTCACAGTCTTCTACCCTCTGACCTCTCGGGTACTTTCTACCTCCTAAATCTATCCCCTCTGCCCTCTCCTCATAGACATTTCTTTTCATATATGTTCTACATTATCTAAGTGCACCCCGTACCTCTTATCTCCTCTGCCATTTCTCTCCACCTCATTCCACAGACCCACACTGGGCTCCTTCCTTGTACCTTCCTGCCCCAGGGCCTTTGCACTTTCTGTTTCCTGTAGCTGGACCACTCTTTCCCCAGACATTTGTGTAGACTGTGCTTCCTCTCTCTCCTCAGGTCTCTGCTCAAATGTCACCTTGTCAGCCAGGCCTATGACCATCGATGTAAAACCCAATCCCAACACCCAGCCCCTTATACGTGCTGCCCCCTTAGCCCTCCTTTCATGTTGTTCATGACACTTAATATTACCTGGTATATATACTTATTGGTTTATAATGCAAACCCCACCAGGGAGGACGAGGCAGGACCCACAAGAGGCCTGTAGTCACAGACCTTGGATAAATATCTACAGAATGAATGTTTTTGAAAACACAATCATTAAGATCCTTCAGTACCTCCAGTGCTGTGCAGCTCAGTCACTGTGACCTCGCTGATCTCGTTCGCTCAGACTGGCTCTTGGCCCCACTGAGAAAAACCTGCTCTCGTAGCTATGAGAACAGGCTATCTATCTCCCAACTCGCTGTACCATCTATAAACTGTAACAACACGATTTCCACTTCATATTCTAGATTGCTAATACAAACAGCCATTTCTGTCAGGAAGACAGTGACCCACAGTCAACACCTAAGCGTGAACTCAGGGCTGACTCCCATTATCCGGGAACCCACTTAGTCATGCACAAGTTTTAATAAAAGTGCTGTGTGAAAATAGTGCAAAGCCTACCCTAGGGAGATCCTTAACCCAGGCTCTGGGGTTCCAACTAAGCTCCCTGTTAACCAGCCTTTTCTCTTCTGAGATATTTGTACATCTGCACAAGATGTGAATGGATAGATTACTTCATCGACTAAAGCATCAGGCCACTTAGATTAGAATGGAGCTAATTAAAAAAAATAATCTGTTTTCCCTACTCTGGCTTTATTTCATACCTACTGCCTATTTCATGTATTTGTTGTTATGAGGAACTGAAGAGTAAAGCACTAAACTATGTTGCCTTTTCACATCTCCCCTTAATTATCAAATGAGCTTCTTCCTCTATCTTTATCTTATACAATCAATGCACATGTTTCTCATGGAAGGTTTTTATGTTTACAAAGTTGGACTCATTGTTAGACTTAAAACTTCTGGATTCTTTGTGTTCTTCCTTGGGAATCTGGCCCTTTCCTACATTTTGTGATTTTTCCCATCTGTTTTCTAGCTACTTATGTAATTTCATTTTAATAATCAAATTTGATTTCTACGAAGATAATATTGTTTTGTTTCTCTGTTTTCTTTTTTAACTTTTACCCCTCAGCCATTACTTCCTTCTCATGCAGTTCCTGTGGTGTGTTGAATTCCTTTTTAAAATAGGTTCCCTTTGTTCTACTGACTTTCTAGTTCCAGGGTTCATGGTCAGCTCTACTAATTGAACTGGTGAGATCTTAGACACATCCTTTCACATTTTTTTTCTGTCCTCATTAATGACTCATCCTCCTCCTGACCCCCAGTATTAAAACACTCAACAAAATGTTCTAACTGCTCATCAGTACAACCGGAATAAGTCATGTCCCATCTACCTTGCCGGGGGCTAAGAAAATCAAATAAAACCAAGTGGGCAGAATCGTTACTCAAACCATTCTAGAAAGTTCCAGTCTCTATACTTGAATAGGCCCTTTGCTTCTGATAAAAGAGGAATTTAATTCTCTGAAAGGAAAGGGCACTATACTATTGAAATAATACAATCCACTCATGTGTTCTGTGCAGAGATCAGGGTAGAACAAACAAAAAGAAAAAGTTCACCATCATCAACTAAGGTTTGAGAGAAACAAATCCTCCCTTTCAATAAATAAATAAATAAATAAATAAATAAAAGATGACACTTCTAGACTTCCTAAACAAACAAATCCACAGGTTGCATTAAGCAAAAACTTATCAAGTCTTCAACCACCTATTTCTTAATGAATTTCACCCAGTGATAGTTTCACACCAAGCTCTAATTTAGATTGAGGTAAGACTTGATCACAGTGGTGATATTGTATGCAGATAAAGATCTACATAAAAATTGCTAATAAACTTCTCACATCACTAAACTTCAACTACTATTCTTCAATACATATTCATTCAGCTTAAAAACATGCTAGTTGGGAAGCCGGGATGGCTCAGTGGGTTAGGCACTCACTTTGCAGCCCCGGGGACCGAGGATCGAATCCCGGCCCCGGCCCTTGGGGACCCATATGCTGAACTGGGGAGTGCCCCCAGTTCAGTTCTCACTGGGGTGAGACCCCGGCCCAGTTCCTGCCCTGTGCAGCCCCGCCCACCTGTGGAATGAAACTATGTGGAAAAAACCAATGATGTGCAACTATGGAGACTGTCCTGGGCCCTCCCCCTTCTCTCTGTCTCTGACTGTATCTCTCTCTTTGTCAAAAACAATAAATAAATCTTAAAAAAAAAACATACACAAAAGAAAACATGCTAGTATTTTGCCCTTTGTTTCCAATAAAATTTTACTCAATGAAGCTATTTCTTAAACAATATATCTGATGTATGCAAATCTATTATCGGTCACTGAAGACTTTGTGCAAATTATCTTAAAAACCTGACTCTCAGCTTTCTCGTTTGTATTAATAAAAGTGAAATAAAAACTGCTTCCTCAGTTGGTTATTGTGCAGATTAAATGAGGGTATGCCCTTGAAAGAATTTTATAAAACCTGACTAGGCAAAAATATAATTGTTAGACAGTCATTCAAAATCCTCTATGATCTCATTTCCTGTTTTGAAAGGGTCAATTTTATTTATTTTGATTAGGTAATACATTCATGTGATTCAAAATTCAACAGTTGAAAGAGGGTTTACATTCCTTTCCATCAACCACTAATTCTTCTCTCAGGAAACAAATGATATAATCAATTTCCTATTTATTTGTTCAGATACATGTGCATTGCCCACCCCCCACCCCCAATTTTTACACAAATGCTAACATACTATTCACTGTTTTACACCTTTATTTTTCCACTTTGACAATATGTCTTGGAGATAGTTTCATACAATGGAGCTCCCTCATTGTTTTCATTGGCTGCACAGGAAGCCATTGAATGGAGGGATCAAGAATTATTTATTTAAGCATCTCCTAAATTTAGGTTATTCACAATCTTTTATCATTATAGCCTGTGTTCATTCTATTTGTAAGGTACATTTCTAAAAGGGAATTGCTGGGTCCAAAAAGTATACACATTTTCACTTTTGCAAAAGATTGCCTGATTGTCTTCCATGAAGATTTATAGCAATTTCTTCTCCTTCCAGCCACAAATGGAGACTATTTCTCCACACATTTGTCAATATAATCTTTTGTCAAACATCATTGTTAAAATCTCAGCAACTAGGATAGTGATAAATGGCACCTCCATGTGCTTTCATTTGCTTTTTCTAATGAGTTTTTTGGTTCTTTTTTTGATTGATAGTCTCTCTTTAGAGTATTTAGAAAATTTATTCTACTCCCTTTAACTTTCTTTTTCTCTATCCTTCTGCACATCCTGTAATCCAGCCATTCAGAACTACTTGCTATTCCTCAAATGGGCCACATTTTCGGAAATGCCTGTTGCTTCCACCTCCACTCACAAAAATTTTTGACAGTCAAGTTCAAAGACATTTCAATATTTATGAAATGTCCCTGTAGTCCTGTCATAAGATTTAATCTCCTCTTCCTCAGGATGCCCAGGGCACGTTTTTTGAGCTTCAGAATGTCACACTTCACTCTGCCATGTACATAGATGAGCTTCTTAAAGTTAAGACTGAATTCTGTATCTTAGCATCCCTTAATCCCTTATGATGTCCAACACATTCACTCAGTTAATATGGGCTGAGAGACTGAATTAGAAATAAAGACTGTGAATTTCTAATTGCATATGTGTCCTTATACTTCTAAGACACTATTGTAAATCTAATGATTTTAATAATAAAATAAAGTGAAGCTCTGGAGACTTGTTCTTTGGTCTAGAAGTTCATAACACAACCTAATAAATGCTAATAAAATCCTTCTTTTAAGGTTTTTTTTTTTTATTTAATGTTGTTTGACACTGAAATTGTAGCTGTCACTTAAATGACTAAAGGACATAAAACTAAGATCAAAGTATTTTTTAAAGCAAGGTACTAATGTCCAATAAATTCAGAAAAAGGTGACTGACATCCTTACTAATCAAGGAAATGCAATTTTAAAATCACAAGACATCATTAAACATCCAATAGAATGGCTAAAATAAAAAAGAGAGGCAATGTGAAGTGTGGATGTAGCTCAACTAGAATTCTCACATACCACTGAAACTGGTACAACCATTTTGGAAAGAGGGAGGAATCAACAAAAGCTACACATATGCCAACTCTGTGCCCCAGAAATTGTACTCCTAGATAAGTGCTCAGTAAAGATGCACACATTGTTCACTAGAAGCAATGTACAACAATGTTCACAGCAGCGTTCATTGTAACAGCCTACAATGGGAAAAACCCAAACATTTACCAGTAGCAGAATGGATAAGCCAACTTTGGTATTCACACAATGTAATTCTAACAGCAATGGGAATGAACAAACTACAGGTTCACACCTAAATATGAGTGAATGGCACAGACCCAAATAGTCATGTAATTACAAAAGCAGGCCAAGCTAATCTGATGGTATTACAGGTCAGGAGGCCCTTTTCCAGCAGGGACTGGGGACAATAATAGGAGGCTTCTAAGGAACTGGTAAAATTTTGTTTCTTGATCTGGATGCTGGTTACACACATGTATTCATCCCTTGAAAACTTACTAAGCCATACATTTGCACTTTGTATACTTTTTTCCATGTGTGTTATACTTCAATAAAAAGTTTACCTAAAAAAAGTAACAGGCTAAACCTCCAAAAGAGATATATTCCTTTTAAAATATTGTTCTTGAATAAATATTTTTTTAAATGTCATGGCATCAGCTACTTGCAAACCCAACTAACTTGCCCTCGTTTGACCCAGGAGTCTGCTATTAAAAAGATGCCAGAGAAAGCAATAGTCTATTTCTGAAACAACGCAGGGACCACAAAATGGTATTCAAAATTGTTGATTAAGAAACAAAATGAAGTGAACAGAGGAGATCAGCTATAGGAATAAACAAAGAATGCAGAAAAAGATGAAAAAGAAAGAAAACCTCCTTAAAATGGTACCAAAATAGCAATTCGTCTTAAATGAGCCTTCTCTTGAGCTACTAAGAAAAAAAAAACAAAACACCATTTTTTCCCCATGCAAATATGTGCCTCAGCATCCAGTTTCCTAGCGATATTATTTTAAAACACTGAACAACAAAGAGAAAGGGCCATGAGAGTAGTAATTAATGGCAAATGCAGGTGTCTGAATAAAGGGAAACTAAGGGAAATGAAACACAAATCCTTCTACCTCATTAGTCTCCTAAAAATATTCTCAGAATACAAAGGCATGCCCTGCTTATGTAGTATATAAATGAATGAGAAACCTAATCAAAATGGTTCTTGTGACTCTTAACCATAGCCCAGATACAAATACGTTGGAGAATAAAAAACAGTAAAGAAAAACTGATGACACTAGTCAAGCAGTGTTTCAAATAAACACAGAAATGGACAAAATAAAATCAATGTATAGTGCACTCGATTTCTGTGCCCGTGGAGACAGAATTTTTTTTAATCTTTTTTATTAGGCTGTGAAATACAGAAAAACAGGCTCCCAGAGACTGTTGAATAGACCCAAACACTTCCCCTCATCTGAACTTGGCAGGAATTCATTTTTAACGTGATCTCAACAAGACTCAGACAAAAGGAAAAGATCTGAAGTCTAGGCAACCACCAGAGGACGATGACTTTACAGCCAACTTTCAACGTCCTGTTGTAAAAGGAGACACCAAAAGGATGATTCACTGAAATTCACAGAGAATCCATCACCGTTCATGTCGGTCAATGTACAAAGCTGGCTTTGCACAGAAACATCACAAAGGAGGTAGCCCCTCCAGAAAGAAATCGGAAAAAAGATGACATGCTTTCCAGGTGTTATTACACCCTTGATCTTACTTTGTCTGCTTTATAATAAGCAGTGGAATTTGTAAAAAGCAGGTAGAAACAACAAAAACAAGCAAGAGATTTGAAAAATCAAACCTTCAAGTACTATTTTTTTTAAACCTGGAACTAATAATTCTTGGCTCATGCTATAATTAAAAAAAATAAAATGTTCTCCCTTACAGAAGGAAGAACTAGAATTAACCACTAATGATATAAGCTAGGAATAGCATGACAGGGCGGGGGGGAAAGGAGCTTTATTAAAGGCATCTATGCTGACCATTCAGCCAAAACCAATTATAAATTGTCCAACACTGATAAGCAGGTTTAAAGAGAGGATCACCATCATTTAGCCAAGACTAGCTGAAATTAGCCTTGAAATTAGCAATAGGAACAGCAAGAAGAATTTGCTGAGGGCCTAACAAGGGCTGGCAATCAGGTTAGTACATTAATCAAGGAATGACTAGGAGGTGTCTCTAGAAGAACTCACAAAATAAATGAGTAGCTTAGTAAGTGACAAAATAAACAAATGTGTGGATAGCACAAGAGCCGAGCATTTATTCATTCATCAAGCCTTTACCCTGAGTGTTCACAACACTCAGGACAGACGTTCATTATTTTTGTCTAGCCAACTCATCCTTCTGCTACCAGACCCTCAGTCTTCTGAGAAACTGTGGCTGCCCCTCATTCCTCAGGGAGCACCTGCCTGGCCAGTGACAGCTCTGATAACGCTGGCGCCAGCTACTGATTCGGGGTTAGGGGCATGACCAAAGGCAGGGGCAATCAGAGGCAACACGCATCTGCTGAATAGAGTTGTTTAGCATGTAGGAAATAAGCCTGTCGCTGCTAAGAGGTACTCACGTGGAGAAAGCCTGCCTGAGAATAAAACCTGAGGAAAAGAGGCTAGAAGATGACAAGAAACAAGGCCCTGATGACAGGATTTAAGCCCCTAGAACTAGACATGCCCGAAGCCAGAACTACTCTCAGACTTTTAGCAACATAAGCCAATAAATATTCTTTTAAATCGTCCTAAAGCTGGATGGATTTCTGTTACTTGCAAACAAAACGTCCTAATACATTGCTGCTGTCTTATTTCTTTAAACTCCTTTATAGAAATAACTCCTCAGTCAGAGCACCTACCTGATTAAAAAAAAAAAAAATCAAAAAGTATTTTTTGAAATAAAACATGCCGAGAAGTGGATATGAAATAAATTTGTCTTTATTATTCCCCTCATCTTATGAACCTTTTGATGACTGAATTATTTCCTCCGACAAAGGAAGATACGTTTCCTGGTATAACTGATGATTAGACCAGGTGGTCTGGGCCTTTAGAACAGCCAAATCCTGTCTGGTCCTCCCTGTCACTGTGAAACCCAGAAGTTCTTAGGATGAAGTGAAAGTTGAGGGTTTTGCTGCTTGAACTCACTTCTTCCTGCCTCATCCATGGAAAGGAGAAACCAAATAAAGAATGTGTGGATTCTCCAAGCCTCCCTTCTGCCCCAACTTCCCCACAAAACAGAGGCCAGTCATGTGGTCGGGCCTGAGTTGCAAAGTGCTGACATCAGCAGTCACATTCTGTGGGCTTTTAACTTTGGTAACGGTGACATTACAAAACTCCTTTCTGGTTGGACAACACAGACTTGCCACAAGAAACTGACCTGTCCCCTTTGTCCGTCTGACTGCTATCTGTCCCAGGTACAGAACAGCACATCCTGTCAGTTCACATCTGACTGCCTACCAGGGGTGGCGAACCTTTTGGCGACTGAGTGCCAAAGTTTATGAAATAAGAGTATACTCGCTCGACTCGCGTGCCAACCCATCGAGTGAGATAGAGGTATCGATTATTTTTATGTCTATAAGAGGCATAGGATGTTTTTATAACAAACCCAATGATTTTTTAAATGGTATTCACAGCTCCGCGTGCAGAAATAATTGCTCCGCGTGCCACTTTGGGCACGTGTGCCATAGCTTCGCCACCCCTGGCCTAGGCGCAAGGCTTGGGAAAGGGGAGGATGTTGAGCCAGGTTCTGAATGGTAGAATGTGCCAGCATCATATGGTGGAAAAGGCGCAGGACTAGAAGTCCAGGGGACCTGAACTTGGTCATGGCCCAGTGTTGCTACCAACTATATATGACCTTGAATAAGCCATTTTACCTTTCAAAGTGCCAATTTCCTCATTATTTATTTATTTATTTATTTATTATTGTTTTTGACAGTGAGAGAGAGAGAGAGAGAGAGAGAGAGAGATACATAGACAGAGACAGAAAGAAGGGAGAGGGACCAGAACAGTCTCCATAGTTGCACATCATTGGCTTTTCCACATAGTTTCATTCCACAGGTGGGTGCGGGGCTGCACAGGGCAGGAACTGGGCCGGGGTCTCACCCCGGTGAGAACTGAACTGGGGGCACTCCCCAGTTCAGCATATGGGTCCACATGGGCCGGGGCCGGGATTGGATCCTCGGTCCCCCAGGCTACAAAGTGAGCACTTAACCCACTGAGCCATCCCGGCTTCCCCGATTTCCTCATTTTTAACGTGACTGATTGATGTCTTCATGTGGGTGGTAAGTGGGGTAGTAGATGGTGAAATCAATTCAGTGGATAAAGACCAACATTAAAAACATGTTCTAGGGCTGAGACAGGGATTACACAAAATGAGTCCAGAGCACCTTCGAATGCCAGAAAAAGGGATGTATTCCAAACACCGACAATGATGGGTTTATGTCAAAGGGACACAAGACCCAACTGAAAAAGCACCTACTAACCAAACAAAGCTGGAACAACTGGAGCACCAAAATAAAGTACTATTGGATTATAACCCAAAATAAATATCCATGAACCCACACTGATATACTGCTTAACTGAATCAGTAAATGGGGGAGGATAGACACACCTTCATGCAGAAGAAAATGATTTACGGAGATACTCTGCCCTTACCTGTCATCTTCCTTCCCCAAACCCATAGCCCTGGTCTAATCATGAGGAAAAACATCAGACAAATTCCAACTGAGGGGCATTCTACAAAATACCCAACCTGTATTCCTCTAACCTGTCAACATCATCAAAAATAAGGAAAGCCTGAAAAACCATCACAGCCAAGAAGCACCTGACGAGACATGATGACTAAACATAATGTGGAACCCTGGATGGGGTCCTGGAAGAGGAAAGAAACATGAGGTAAAAACTAAGGAAATCTGGATAAAGTACAGACTTCTGAAAATAATAACGTATTTGTATCGGTTCACTAACTGTGACCCATGCACCTTCCTAATGTGAGGTAGTGATCATGGGGAAAAGTGAGTGTGGAGCACATGGAAGTCTCTGTACTATCTTCACAACCTAAAATGCTTCTAAAATGAAAGGCTGTTTTTGTGTTGGGGGTGAGTAAAACAAACTTTAAGCATTGTCAGAGCAGATGATTGCTAAGCTTTTCACTAGCTTTAAAGGCAATGTTGAGGAAACACTAAAGCTACTGTAAGAAAATCCAGATGCAGGGACACTGAGATGGCTCAACAGTTTGAGTGCTTGCCTTGCAGCGGTGGGGTCCAGGGATTGAGCCCCGGGCCTGTGCAGACCCATATGCTGAACTGGGGCGCGCCCCCCATGTGGAGGGCCCCCGGTTCGGTTCCCGCCCTGTGCAGCCACGTCTTCCTGTGTGGAATGAAACTATGTCAAAACTAATGATGTGCAGCTGTGGAGACTGCTCTGGGCCCTCCCCCTTCTCTCTTTCTCCCTCTTAAACAATAAAGTGAATCTTAAAAAAAAAAAGAAAAAGAAAATCCAGATGCAAGTCTCAGCTCGGCCATTTGCCCTTTGGGTAAGTCACTCCCTCACCCAAAGTCCTCAGTCTGATTTCCCACAACTGTACAACAAGGTTAGTGCCTGTCCTGCCTTTCTCATAGAGTTGTTTGGTTGTGAGAAGCAAAATATATTAAAGCGATCTACAAATATGGAAACACTATACAAAATACGGGGGTTATGATAACTTAACGATAACCACAATTCTCTAGTTCTTCCTCAAATCTGGGTGGACGCAGGGCTGGTTGAGATTCAGTCTTCTGCCTCCTGAACCCATGTTGGGATTTTCAGATGGGTTTCTGGACCCATAGCATCTGTATCACCCGGGAACTTGTTAGAAACACAGACTCTTGGATCCCACCACAGATCCACTAGATCAGAAACACTAGGGTGGGGCCCAGCGATCTGTGTTTTTATAGGGCCTGCAAGTCATTCTGACGGTACTGAAGTTTAGAGCACTGTCCCAGAGAAACCCACAGGTGACTGCGATACCTGCGAGTCCCATTCGCTGGGCCACACTCCGCCAGCTGGCTCCCTGCCCAGCTAGTGATCACGTGGCTCCCATTTCCCCCCAGGACTCCCTTCACATCTAACACTTGGCTAATGCTCACAAACCTCCTGTGAGAAAGGGGGTGGGAAACACTACTACCCACAGGAACGTAGTAGGGAAGTCCGTGGCATGCTAAACTCCAGCATGAGCTCACTATTAGCTACAGTAAGACCCAAGAACGTGATAGTTACTTGTCCCAATTAATCTGTGACATTCTTAGCAAGGAAGGAAAACAGAGGCATCTCTCAGAACCTCACGTCACACATTCTAGAGACCCAAATTCCAGCTCCCAATCCTGGTTACAGGCATTTGTCAGACAAAGGTGTCCTAATCTCCAGGTCAGAAAAGGCAGCTAGCTATCTGATATAAACATCCATCCACACTCATCCACATACCCATGTGAAAATAAGACCTTCAGATGCCAGAGGGCAAAGAGGCTTTCCAGGCCCTTTACCAAGGAACAAACGATGCCCAACTGAAAGTAACAAATTGGAATGCTATTTTGGCCCACGGGCTCAAAGACTAGAATAACAGGAATTACAAGCCAGGAGTATGATGTGTTAGCTGGGCGGCGCGAAGAAGTCCCTGCAGTCCTTTTTCTGAAACATGTTTAAGCCACCCCCCGCTATTCTTTCCCTACCTGACAGCTCATTATTGGTATTATTCCTAATGACATGCCTACAGCAAACTTAAGACAACACCAGGCTAGAAAAAGACTGTGTGGAAAAGCCAATTAGGGTGAAATTGCATACTGCTTGTGTACATGTGTATTTACAAGGTGAAAGAACTGCTCGTACAAGCACGGTGAAGGCAGGACTTGCATGTATCTTGTAAGGCAGGAATATTACTACTTCTCAGCACAACTCATAAATAAACAAGAGACACATGAAAATTTCAACAAATAATCATTTCTTTATTCACCTCCACTTCCCTCACTCTCCATTCACAGTCTTCTGGAAAAAAGAGCCTCCATCCCATAATTCGCAGATAAAAATAAAAATAAATAAACAATGCACCACCAGACAGGCAAATTCAGCTGGAGTCAAAAGACCAACTAGGAATGAACTGCTATGGGCCATTCCAGTTCCTGTTTGCAGACAGTGAATACCTGAATTCACAGACCACCTACACGATCCATCCAAAACTTTTACGGTAATATTTTCCTATCTCCTGCTATCCTTCCTCCCTAGCAATAAATACACCATGATGGTTCAAGTAACACATTTAATTGTTGTATTTGACAACCAGTCAAACTGATGAAAGCGTATTCCCTCGTTCAGAAACATTTTGCGGTGTTCCAATTGCCAAAGAACGGAGCTGCCATGTACATTCCTCAAGCTACCATGAATCTCCACTCTCCAGCTACAGCAGATAGCAGCCCTCTTCCGGCCTTTGCTCATCATTCTCATCTTCCTGAAATGACTTGGCCTTTAAAAATCTTACCACATTTCAAACTTATGCTCTATGAGCATCCCTCCCAGGCGCTCTTCCCAGGCTCATTCTTTGGAATGGCCCTCCTGCATTCAACTGCAATCACAGAACTAACTAATATCCACCCCAGAGAGAGGTTGTGAGAATTAAATCAAGTGCCTTTCTTTAAAAAACTACTGAGAATAGAGAACCTAGGATGTCCACAGTGGTAGCAATTTTTAAAATCAAGAAGGTCTTAACCCTAAAAAAAAAAAAAAAAAAAGGACTCAGAATAGTGCCCTCTTTTTGTGGGCCATCCATAACAGGATGCTACTATTAATGTAATTATATGGTCCTACCTTTGTGACAAGTTGTTACCCTTCCCCTACGTACCTTTTGGCTGGCATTGCCCAAAGTATCCCGTGCATTCCCCTTTCTCTCCCAGGACCTGCCCCAAAGGTTGTATAGGTAGGTTGAGCCTCCTTTGGAAACCTCTTCAGCTGCCATAACTTCAACCAACCTGCCAATTCCCAGATGTAATCACTAACATTGTCCTCTCCTCTGATGAGCATCTCCACTCTTCAAGTTCAAAGCATTCCATTTTTCTAAGATCTATTCATCTTTCTGTTTTTCCCTACAGTAGTCAATGGCACCTTAAATAGCATAGTCACATAGGCCTGAAGCTCTGGAGTTACTTTTTTGTTGCTTTATAGTATATTTAATGCAAAATAAGGAATATAATATTAACTTGGAGCAACATGAAATCTCATGCCTATCCTTGTGCCACTATTCTCCCTTCCTTGGGGAATCTGATATTGCCCAATTCTTGAGTATTCTTCAGATGCACTTTACTTACAATACCCAATGGGTACCAGGAAATACTTATCAACTAGCTGTCTGGGAAAACAAAACCCAAACCCCTGGTTAGTTGCCTTTGCTGATTTCCATGGTGTAAATATGCGATCCACAGTCAATTTCAAACTGCTACCAAAGTCATTGACCAAGGAACTGGGAAGAGATACAACAATTGTGTATATATATATTATATGCATTATATGAGGATATATTTTTATGCAAAGGGAACCATTCCATTCATACATGGTATATAATGGTATGTATGCCACAAACCTCTGAATTCTACACCTTCCTTTTTTTTTTAAGTTTTATTTTTATTGTTTTTGACAGAGAGATACAGAGAGAGAGAAGGGGGAGGGCCCAGAGCAGTCTCCATAGTTGCACATCATTCATTTTTCTACATAGTTTTATTCCACAGGTGGGCTTGGGGCTGCACAGGGCAGGAACTGGGCTGGGGTCTTCACCCCGGTGAGAACTGAACTGGGGGCACTCCCCAGTTCAGCATATGGGTCCACAGGGGGTGGGGCCGGGATTCAATCCTCGGTCCCCAGGGCTGCAAAGTGAGCGCTTAACCCACTGAGCCATCCCAGCTTCCCCATACACCTTCCTTTTTTAACTTAACAATAAATCTCAGAGATTGTTACAACTCAATAGATGTAGAGTTGCCTCATTTTTAACTGCCCCATTCTTTATTCATTGGTCCCTGTTGATTGACAATTAGGTTATTTACTATTTTTATTTATTCAAATAATACTGCAATATATAACTGTGCATATGCATCATTGTGCACATTTACATATCTATAGGATAAAATTCATGGAATTGTTCTGGGTGGTTCAAAGGACACATACATTTGCAATTTTGATCAATACTGCCAATGGCTTTGCACACAGCTTGGACCAATTTACATTTGCATCCACCTTGACTACCTGTTTCTTCAAACCTTTGCCAACACTGTTATCACATTTTGTTATATTTGCCAATATGATAGATGAAAAATAACCTCTCACTAAAGTTTTAATTTGCATTTCTGTTTATGAGTGAGGTTAAAGTTTTCATAGGCTTCAGAGTCCTTTGTAAGCCATTTTGTAAACTGTTCATACCTTTGCCTCTAGACTAATTGTTCTTTCTCTTGTTGATTTGTTCTTTATACGTATATTGATGAAACTAGATCTTTATGACATGGATTGCAATTATTTTTGTAAATTTATTGATTGGCTTTCAACATAGTTTTTAAAAATTTGGCCCTGCAAAAATTATATATAGTCAAATGAATCAATCTTTTATTTTATAGCTTCTGGGTTTTTTTTTGTTTTTGTCTTTTTATTGACAGAGAGAGAGAGTGAGTGTGTGTGTGTGTGTGTGTGTGTGTGTGTGTGTGTGTGTGTGTGTGAGATACAGAGACAGACAGAGAACTGAACTGGGGGAGCTCCCCAGTTCAGCATATGGGTCCACAAGGGCCGGGGCCGGGATTCGATCCTCGGTCCCCGGCGCTGCAAAGTGAGCGCTTAACCCACTGAGCCATCCCGGCTTCCCCTACTTCTGGGTTTTGTGTCATATCTTTTTTTTATTTTTATTTTTAAGATTTATTTTTATTAATTTTTGACAGAGAGAAACAGAGACAGAGAGAGACAGAGAGAATGGGGAGGGCCCAGAGCACTCTCCATAGTTGACATTAGTTTTTCACATAGTTTCACTCCACAGGTGGGCACAGGGCTGCGCAGGGCAGGAACTGGGCCGGGAGCCTCCTGCATAGGTCCCAACAAGAACTGAACTGGGGGCACTCCCCAGTTCAGCATGTGGGTCCGCATGGGCCGGGATTCGATCCTTCGTCCCTGGGGCTTCAAAGCGAGAGCTTAACCCGCTGAGCCATCCCAGCTTTCCCTTGTGTCATATTTTGAAAGGATTTTCCATCTCCATTATTATTAAAGTGGTATTCTATTTTTTTCTAGCTGTTTCAACATTGAAGTTTTGATTCATGGGAAATTCATTTTGATGGAAGGTGTGATATAAGACTCCATCCAACACCATTTATCACTGCCATAGAATAATCTTTGCCCTCTTCCTCAACTGAATTCCCCAACTCTCTAATTCCTAGTTCCCTAGAGGCTCTCATTCTAACTTTCCAATCTCTATGTGTTGTCTCTCCTTTCTTCTCCCATTCTGACCACCCTAGTTTATGTCTCAGCATAGTGGTACTCCCTGCCTCTGACTTTCTCTACCACCACTAGAATAGCCCCCATCATGCACCTCTTTGTTCACTATCTACAAAATAAAATCCAAAGCCTTACCATGGGATTCAGGACCCACTCCAGTTGGGCCCCAACCTACCTCTCCATTCTCATATCCTATCACCCTTCCCGTGTAAAACCGTCCTCAGCAAACTGAAGAGTTCACTACTCCTTAAAATGCTATGCCTTGGCTCCTTCTGTGCTCTCTGCCTGCATTCTCTTTCTACCTAGCCTTCCATTCTGTTCCTTTGTCTCAATCCTATGTGACCTTCAAGGCTTGGCCCAAATGCCCACTTCTTGGCCAAAAGCATCTCCTGCCGCTCTTTCGGTGCTCCTACAGCCATCATGGTAGAGGTGCCGCTGGGATTGGATCCACATTCTGATTCTGACTCCCAGCCCTGTGCTTTCCTCCACAGTGAGGGGCCCTCTGGTCAGTGGCCCAGGAGCAGAGGCAGAATAACCCGCCCCACCCCATCTCTGCCCCTTGTTCCAGCAGGGAAACTACTTAAGCCTCTTGAGGCCTTTGGCAGTCAGGGGTTCTTTAAGAGAAAGCAACAGAAATCAATCTGACAAATAAACCAAAGAAAATATACTAGAAAATATCAGTTTAAGGAACAAAGGGGAGGCTGGGGAAACAGCACCAGCACAGCTTCATGGGACCAGAAGCCAGAGTATGACAATGTGGCCCGGACAGGAATGGTCTGGTCAGGACATACCCTTGGCAACAGAATCTCCGTGACACTTGGCTTTGGACTCAGACTCCAGCAAGAGGCATCCATCTGAGTGGCTGGCTCAGAGGGCCCTTGTTCTGGTCCCACCAGACCATATCCAAAGGCAAGAAGTGATTCCCTAAATGGAAATCTGGAAGGGTAAATGGACGTTGGACAACCAAAGCATAAATACTCTAATTGCTCCCTGGCCATCTCTAACGGCAGGATGGTTTCCCATTCTCTAACTCCAACAAGCTCCAAAGGACACCTCAGTTAATCCTACATACACAAAAAATCTGCTTGCAGTAACTCTGAACCTGTGAGAAAACCCCAAGTCGGTCTTTCCTATGTTCCCTGAAGCCTTCAATACCCCTAACCCACTTCATCTCAGATGCTAGACAACTGAACTAACTACAGCAGAACCAGAGTCAGCAAGCTATGGTAAGCAACTTTCACGGCTGTGCTGGAGAACAGGTGGTTAGATGGCATTCAGTTTCAGTTACAAAAGTGCTAAAAATTCAACGTCAGGTTTAATTCCCAGTAGCAAATACACAAAATCCTGTGCAGCATCACAGAGAGCAATTTAAAACCTCGGAAGAGGAGTTCAGCTCCTCCTCAGTCCACCAGGCCTCCTGCAAAGACACACACAGGGTAGGACTTCCCGGTCCTCCTCCTCCCCTGAGGATTCCTCAGCCACATTCTCTCTCCTCCTCCTGCTTCAGCCTGAGTCACGACCACAGAAAAATGGAACTTTCCTCTCAAGAGTCCCAATGAAAATGCAGACTCATTGGAGCCATGCATCCCTATTGTAATGAATGAAATTTCTGTAGCTGTTTAATAGCCACACCCCCTCCTAAGCTCTTTGAAGGGAAATTCCATATCTAATTCAACTCCATGCGCCCTGCGTCCAGCCTGGCACCTGCCACACAGTGTGTGCTCAATAAACACTTCTCAAGTGTCTGAACTAAAATCATGCTTCCTGCTTTCATGCGAGGCCTTTACTTCAAGTTTAATAATGTTTGTGAGATTAGAAAATCATATTATTTGGCCTTTGCTTCTAAACATTTTAGATCACTGCCCACCACAAATTATCTGGGGAAGAATATTTGTTTTACAAGACAAATTATAACTTTAAATTTCTTATATCACAACATTTGATATCAAAACAGAAAACAAGTACAGGAATCTTTCAAAGCAGTACAGCATTTTAATACATACGTGGAGAAATGTTATACTGAGAAAAGTATTTGACCTACGGAACACTGAAAACAACAAACATGTTTTAATATTTTAAACATAGAGAGTAATCAAAATAATAAATTTGATTTTATATTGAAAAGTCACAGATCCTCTGATGATCTCTTGTTGGGCTGCTTATTGCAATTTGATTTGTTTCTACTGTATATTCAAGCTTTACTACTTTTTTCCCCCAATTCAGATCCACTTTCTCACAATCTCAGAAATCACAGATGAGGAAGAATACCCTCTGGGGTCATTTTTCTAGCCCCCATCCCTCAGAGAACAGGGTTTATTACCATGGCTGTTATTTTGTGAGTAAATAGAGACATCTAAATTAGATAGCGACATAATGTCCAGCTAAAGAAATTGTATCACTATCTGAAAGCAATCTGCTTCTTTGCCTAAAATCCACACATCACTGTTATTATTATTTAAGAATCATATTCCACTCATATCCCAGGGATCTTGGGGAGTCTAGAAACAGTCATAATCTGGCTCCCGAACAAACAGATTTAAGCAAAGTGGTTATGAAGCAAGTTCAAGGAAAATTCAATTTCAGGGTCTAAACAATATGATTAAGAATAATGAAATTTCCACTCCGTTGTCTATATTTTTCCAAGATGAAGAAAATATTTCATCAACTACAAAAGAATCAGATAAATAATTAAAGAAGAAATTCTTCTACTCCCTCGTATTTCCTATTCCATTTATTATAAAAGAATGTTTTAATTTTCACACAGATGAAGTAAGCCCAGGAATTATACTGGAAGGCTACAGCATGCCTGCTATAAACTTCTACAAAGAAAGAGCTGAGCATAATCAATATTTCCCAATCTTTTTACACAAGAGGAAGAACCCATCGTGAAAAATATTTTACGCCAGATGTTTTTAAAAATTCAGATGTCATCAATTTTTTAACTTACTGTGAAAAATTTCAAACATCTACAAAAGCATATATAGCAACACTGTCCAACAGAAATGTAATATGGGGAAAGCCGGGACGGCTCAGCGGGTTGAGCGCTCGCTTTGAGGCCACGAGGACCGAGGATCGAATCCCGGCTCCGGCCCAGGCAGGACCCACATGCTGAACTGGGGAGTTCCCACAGTTCGGTTCTCTAACTGTCTCTGTCTCTGTCTCTCTCTCTATCTGTCAAAAGTAAAATAGAAATAAATATGCACTGAAG